>PJEM01004328.1:0-54015 GCA_004023845.1 Helogale parvula | reverse complement strand
AAACAGGACTGAGGGAGTCTGTCTCTCAAAGAACTTTCTTTTCTTCAAGGCCCTTTAGCAGTTATGTCTGGTCAAGACGCTTATTATCCAAAAAGTTAATTTTAGACAGAGGATTGTGTTTGCCCCCAACAGCAAGCAATGAGCTGGGAACAGAAATAATGTAAGGGAAAGCTGGTGTCACTAACTGACCCAAGTTGATTCAAAACTTTAAAGTATATGCCTTTTTGCTTTGCAAAGCAACGAGAAAATCATAGACAGGTTAAACAGAAGCCACATGTGCAGCCCAGGAGGCCAAATGTTGTTTCACAGTCTTTCGACTTCTTCCGCAACTTCCCAAATAGTTCACCTGTGCCCTGGAGGCATAGCCATCAACGGTCACTTATATAGATTCTCCTGTTCCCTGGAGTCAGTCCCATCAAAGGTCCATAGCGGGAGGTTTTTTGGCCCACTGGGCCTCAACACCCTCCCTTGATTGATGGGGTTCTAGGGCATATGATGGAAGAAATGGAGGCACTTCTGAATTTTCTTGGAGGATGGTAGGCGGTTTTTTCCTACGGAGAAGTCTTCTTCTTGGCCCATGCCACTAAGACCCTACACTGTCTCTTCCTGTGAACATAGAACCAGACCCAAAGAGACTTGACTTGGGTTATTTCCAGCCATTGATCAATGTATGGGAATTGATCTGGGTGATCAGGGTCTCCACTGACTACTTTATAAACAGCTCAGGCTGTGGGGACATCTAGGGTGCCCTCAGGGGGTCAGCCTGCATCAAATGTGGGCCATTCTAACTCACCGAGGGTTCATAACTTCCTAGGGGTCAATTTGACCCCATAGTCACCTGAAAATCCCTTTTTAAAATTCTTAATCATACATTCGAAAAGAATTGGTTTTGAGGAATTTCCCCACATCCTGGTATACAGCCTACATGGATCCCTCCCAATGTACAGTGTCGCTGGACAAACACAAGAGAAAGATGTCCCTTCATCCTCTTGACCACTCTTCTCTCGGGGATTTAGATGCCTCTTAGCATTGGCAGGTCAGCATAAATCCCTGACTCGGATCAGACCTCTGTGGACCTGATTTTGCCATGACCCGTATGAAGTCATCACAGAATGGCAGGGTAGGACCCCCTCAGGCTTGTAGCGGAGACTGTGGAGCAAAGGCACTCACACACACATTCAGACAGATTGCAGACTTCCACCCAGACCTTCCCTGTCCTATGTGGCCACTATGTCACCTGGTTGGTGATCAGACTCCCCCTCTGCCTCTAGGGCAGGCCTGAACTCCGTCCTGGGTCTCTGGGGACACTTACCCTATCTGACGTCCCATCCTGGCAGAATTTTCTGATTCCTGAAGTCCATCTGAGCGCAGCAGGGATTGACCATTACCAGACCCAGCGAGGGTCGGGGACCAGTGAAATCACCAGTGACACACCTTCCTTTCTGTGGCAGGGCCCTCAAAGAGTGGCCTCTCTGCTGGCCTCTGACAATGGTGGCTCAAGGAGCCAGCACGGCTGTCAAGTTTCCTGGCCGGCAAACCAAATGTTACAGCAAATACTTAGTGGTCAGGAAGAGACAAGCCACGTGCACTTGGGGAATCAGAAAAGACTGTTCATCACCCACACCGGTGCCAGTCCAGCAGTCACCTCCAAAGGCTGAACCCCAAACCTTGGCATTGGCCTTCTTTTATGGCTGGGATGGTGGGGGGTTGAGACAAAAGAAAAAGGAGAAGGGCTCCTTATCAGTGGTGCTATCTGGGCAGTTGGTAGACATAGGAAAACAAACAAGATTACAGAAGCCAAAAGTATACAAGAGAGTATCCAGCCTCAGGCATCTGGCCCCTTTTATCTTGTTTTTACTACTTATTCTTCTCACCCTAACCACATAAAGCCTCGGTCAAAGGTTTTAAAAATGAGTGCACATATCTGTATTCCTGAGGCACTGTTAAAACTTTGATGCAAGGTAGTTCGCTCACCTCTATCTCCCCAAACTCCTCAAAATTGGCAGGTAAAAAAAATCTTTGGGGTGCCTGGGTGGCTCAGTTGGTTAAGCATCCAGCTTCGGCTCAGGTCATGATCTCACAGTTCGTAGGTTAGAGCCCCGTCTCAGGCTCTGTTCTGACAGCTAGGTCAGAGCCTGGAGCCTGCTTTGGATTCTGTGTCTCCCTCTCTCTCTAACCCTCCCCTGTTCTCGCTATCTCTCTCTGTCTATCAAAAATAAATTTTAAAAAACAAAAAAATTTAAAAAATTTTTAAAAATCTTCATAATCAGAGTTGTAACAACCAGATAGTGCTTCTGCAAGGTCTAGGACATATAAATTATGATGAGGATAATAACAACTACCCCATGATGTTGTGGGTATGCATTAAATAAAACTAAATTATTAAATAAAATTAAATGAAATAATTTTTTACAAGCAACTAAACACAAATTTGAATCTCCAGAGTATTGTGAAGGACCAAAACACTTAAGTTGGGAATTAGCCTGGTGATTGCTGAAATATCTACATTTCACCATTGGAGACTCAAAGAAATTGGGAATTGTCCGTCATTGTGGAGGGAATACAACCTCATTTGCTTTGGGAATCCGCCAAAAAATGTTTCATGATGTTTCATCGTGTTTTTCTCCTACGTGTGGCCCACAGATACAGCTTCTGAAAGTAAACAGAAAACACACACACACCACACACACACACACACACACACACACACACAGCGTGGCCCCTCTACCGAATGGTGGGATGTGGACAGCCAGCTTTGGTAGATTGTGCCACTGCTTCCAACTGTTACCTTTCTTTCTATAAGTGACTATTGACATCCTATAAAATGATTAGACATCTATGTCCTTACCCATTTGATGTTAGTGCCGTCCAGTAGGCTGAGTCTCTGTAATTTGCTTTGACCACTGCAATGCAAGTTGACATGAGGTAAACTAGTACATGAGCGAAAGCATTAAATATGCTTGCTCAGATTATTCTGACATATCTGACATATTAATATATAATATTTAATACATAAGAAGTTATTTCAAATTTTTCTTTTTTAAATTTTTTTAAAGTTTATTTTTATTTGAGAGAGCACAAGTGGGGTAAGGGTAGAGAGGGAGACAGAATTGGAAGCAGGCTCCAGGCTCTGAGCTGTCAGCACAAAGCCCGATGTGGGGCTCAAACCCACCAACTGTGAGACCATGACCTCAGCTGAAGTTGGAGGCTTAACCGACTGAGCCACCCAGGTGCCCCTCAAAATTTTCACTATTAATGCCAGCTAATATGACCAGTCTTTTTGTTTTGTTTTCCAACCCAATGAGGGAAAACAGCTATCTCATTGCCTACATTTTTGGTTACACATCTGATTGAAGATCATTTCATAAACTAATTGGCCATTTTTAATCTTTCTTGAATGGCCTATCCATATCCTTTTTTTATTTTTCTATTACATTGTCTTTTTCTTTTTTTTTTTTAATTTATTTTCTAGAGAGAGAGAGGAGGGTAGAGAGAGAGGGAGACAGAGGATCTGAGGCAGGTTCTGTGCTGACAGAGAGAGCCAGACACAGGGCTCAAACTTACGAACAATGAGATCATGACCTGAGCTGAAGTTGAGCACTTAACCAACTGTGTCATCCAGGCGTCCTGATCCTTTTGTTTAGAGTTGTGTGGAAGCTCTTCCCACATTTTAAATTTTAACCTTTTGTTTAATACATTGCAATATATTTTCCTGCTTATAGCTTTTCTATATCCCTCATTTAGTATTATTTGTGTACAGAAGTTTTGAATTTCCATGTGTAAGACTTTTCCTTTACTGTTCTTGTTAAAAGAAAGGCCTCCCTTTTCTCCCAGATTATCTTTTCCTGTATTTTCTCCTAGTATTTCTCTAGTTTGTTTTTCCATTTATATTTGGAATTTATTTTTCTATACATTAGAAAGTGAGGACCTAATATTAACTTTTTTCCTAAATCAATAATAATTTATAATTCATCCGTTCCTCCAATGATTTAAAATATCATCTTTACTGCAAACTAAATTACTTTATATACATGTGGCCATCTCTGTCTATAGCAATATCACACGATCTCAGTCATTATGTTACAGTTTGTTTTGAAATATCTTTTCAATTTTTTTATTCCTTTTAATTTCTTATACGTGTTCTTTTCCAGTATTGAAAATAAATTTGAGGATCACCTTGTCATGGCCCATAAAAAATGAAACTGGAATTATTTAGATTGCCTTGACATTACCATTAATGTTGGAAGGCTGGGAAACTTAATAATCTTTACAACACTAAGCTACTTTATCTGGGAACAAGGTATTTATCCAAATCATATTCTAGGTCTTTCAATCAGGTTTTATTGTTTTCCTCATGTAAGTCTTGCATATTACTTTATTATTTAGGAAATGTTTAGTTTTTCATGCTATTGTTAATGAGATCCTTTACTCTATTAGTTGTTCTAACTGACATATAGAAAAGACAGTGATTTGTGTCTGTTAATCTTATATTTTGCCTCTTTACTGAACTCTCTTTTTAGTACAAATAGTTATTCAGTTGATGCTTTTGGATTTAAAATTTTTCCACATATAAAAAAATGTTATGACTTTAGTGTGTGGTTTAAAAAGGTAAGATAAATGTGTTCTCAGGACGAGAATGAGTCCATTTTACCTAATAGAATGACAGATAACCATTTAAAAATGCTTGTGTATATGAGACCAGAGAAGATAAATGGCAACCATCTTACTTTATGACACTAAGAGCCATGGAATTGTGGGCTGTGTGGACCTTCAGTTTGACCCAGGCTGATGAGTCCAACCTCTAATATATTTCAACTAATGTATTGTTTTAAAATTTACATATGGCAGATACTTCTCCAAAGAGGACATCCAGATGGCCAACAGGCACATGAAACAATGCTCAGCATCACTCATCATAAGGGAAATACAAATCAAAACCACACTGAGATACCACCTCACACCGGTCAGAGTGGCTAAAATGAACAAATCAAGAGACTATAGATGCTGGCAAAGGTGTGGAGAGACGGGCACCCTCCTACACTGTTGGTGGGAATGTAAACTGGTGCAGCCGCTCTGGAAAACAGTGTGGAGGTTCCTCAAAAAACTATCCATAGAATTCCCCTATGACCCAGCAATAAAACTGCTAGAGATTTATCCAAGGGACACAGAAGTGCTGACACATAGGGGCACATGTACCCCAATGTTCATAGCAGCACTGTCAACAATAGCCAAATCATGGAAAGAGCCTAAATGTCCATCACCTGATGAGTGGATCAAGAAGAGGTGGTATATATACACAATGGAGTACTACATGGCAATGGGAAAGAATGAAATCTGGCCATTTGTAGCAAAGTGGATGGACCTCGAGGGTGTCATGCTAAGTGAAATAAGTCAGGCAGAGAAGGACGGATACCATATGTTTGCACTCACAGGTCTAACAGGAGAAGAGGAGAAACCTAATGGAGGACCATGGGGAGGGGAAGGGGGAAAGAGAGTTGGGGAGAGAGAGGGATGCAAAACCTGAGAGACTATTGAATACTGAAAACGAACCCGAGGGTTGAAGGGGGAGGGAGAGGGGTAAGGGAAATGATGGTAATGGAGGAGGGCCCTTGTGGGGAAGAGCACTGGGTGTTATATGGAAACCAACTTGACAATAAACTATTATTTTAAAAAAGGAGATTAAAACTAAGCCGGAAATGATGGTAAAAATTAATATTGAGTCATTAGATAAGTTTTTTTAATTAAATAAGTCATATTAAGTTTTTCTTAAAGTGGAATTAAACTAGATATAAATAACATAAAAGAATGTGGGAAGATTTTAGAATTAAAGCATTCCAAGGTCTTGTGGCTTTCAAGGGAGAATTGAGATATTGATTAATTTTAGGTTTAAGACAAGTATGTGAGAATTTTTGCTATCTATAGGAATAGCAATATACATAGCAAACTAATTAAAGAGTAATAAAATACAAGGGAAAATTAAAATAGGCAAAACTACTGTAAATAGAAAACACAAAATTACTAGATCCTAGCATAAATCCAAACCTACCAGTAATCACTATTAAAGTAAACAGAATCACAATAAACTCATCAGCCCAAAGGAAAAAAATTTTTTGTGGTAATTTTTTTACAGTAGCACTAGAAAAATTATATTACATAATATAATTCTATTTTTTTAATGTTTTGTTTATTTTTGAGAGAGAGAAAGACATAGAGTGAGCAGGAGAAGGTCAGAGAGAGAAGGAGACACAGAATCCAAAGACAGGCTCTAGGCTCTGAGCTGTCAGCACAAAGCATGATGTGGGGCTCAAACCCACAAACCGTGAGATCATGACCTGAGCCGAAGTCAAATGCTTAACTGACTGAGCCATCCAGGTACTGCTGTAATATAATTCTTCTATATAAAAAGTGTTTATCTATTATAGGAATTTTTAAAACTTTTAAAAAGCAAAGGCATCAGTAAATGTTAAAATAGATAAACATGAATTTAGAAGAGATGGGGAAGGGAGTATGTGTGGGTCCTGAGGCACTTAAATGGAATCAAGGGTTCTGTTATATTCATACTGAATGTTATTTACTTTTTATTGAAGTGTAGTTTACAAAGAATATTATATTAGTTTCATGTGTACAGCATAGTGATTCAACATTTGTATGCTTGAAGTAATCACAATAAATCTAGCTACCAGCTGTCATCATACAAAATTCTTATGTATTATTAACTATATTCTCAATGCTGTATATTGTATCCCCATGTATTATTTATTTTATAACTGGAAAGTTTATACTTTTTAATCCCTTTCAACCAGAAGATTATTGATTTTTAATTAAAATAAAATTTATATATGGCAAGTTTATGTGGGTTGGTTTTTCTTTGTTTGCTTACTGTTCTGTGAATCTTAATGATTCTTATAACCGCCACTACAAACAGGATATAGAACAACTGTAACACTCTTTCATCAGTCTCTCACTCCATCTCTAACCCTTAGAAACAATTGATCTGCTCATCATCACTAAAGTTATATCTTTTCCAGGATGTCACCTAAGTGGAAATATGCTGGCTTTTGAACCTGGCTTCTTTCACTTAGCGTAATGCATTTCAGGTTCAGACGCTTAATCGACTGAGCCGCCCAGGCACCCCTCATGCTTTTGGTTTTATATCCAAAAAAATCTTTGCCCTACTTAAGGTCATGAAGATTTTCTCCTATATTTTCTTCTAAGAGTTTTATGGTTTTATATTTTACACTTAGGTTTATTGTCCATTTTGAATTAATTTTGTGTATGGTGTCAGATATAGGTCAGTGTTCAGTTTTTGTATCCAGATGTCCAATTTTTCCAGGCCCATTGGTTGAAAAGAAGGTCTTTTCTCCATTGAATTGGCCTTGTACTTTCATTTAAAAAATGACTGAATTTATGAAGGTCTATTTCTTATCCTGTTCTGTTTCACTGACATAAGTGTCTATTCTTTCACCAATAACACATCCTCTTCTTTTCTGTAGTTTGATGATAGGTCTTAAAAACATGAAATGTGCGTCCTTCAACTCCATTCTTGTTTTGCAAAGTTGTCTTGGCTACTTTCGTTTCTTTGCATTTCCATAAGAATTTCAGAATTACCTTGTCTCTATCTGCAAAGAATTCTGCTAGGTTTTTAATTGGGATTGCATTAAGTCTTTATATCAATTTAGGGAAAAAGTGATATCTTAACCATATTGAGTTTTCCAATCCTTGAAAAGGATAGTTCCCACCATTTATTATTTAGGTTCTCTCTAATTTCTTTCATCAGGATTTTTAAATTTTCAAAACTTAGATTCTGCATATCCAATTATAATTATATCTATTATTTCATTTATGAAGAGCTGTTATAAATGGCACTTTTTTTCACTTTTGGATTCTGCTTTTTATTGCTGGTATATAGAAACGCAAGAAAAAAACCTTTATTCAGTGCTGTGATCAGAATATTACAGTTAGCAATCAACAGCATGGATGTGAAGAAAAAAATCTACATTAAAACCCTTTGTTGGAATGCTTTATACTTTCCACAGAACAGAAACTAAAATAACCTATTATGCAATTAGTTATGAACACAATCCTTGAGGTTTTTTTTTTCCCATACACACAAGAATTGTCTAAAACATGTTTCTTCCTCACAGTTAGGCCCTGCCACCACAACTAAACCCTACTTGGCTAGTTCACAAGTTTTTGTAACCTGTAGCTTCCCTGTCATTTCTCTGGCTCTCCACTCCTACTTAGCTTGGTCTCCTGGCAGTAATTAAAACCTGCCACTGCCAAAGCTACCACTGCTGCTGGAACCACCATAGCAACCCTGGGTTCATGGTTTGGCAAAGTTTTGGCCTCCACCACCACAAGGGCCAGAGCCTCCAAAAACTTCCTCCTTTCATGGGCCCAAAATTTGAAGTGTGATTGTTGTAATTGCCAAAATTCTTATAGCTTCTGCCATCTCCAAAGCTGCTGCCATTGTTACCAAATCCATTATAGCCATTCCCACTGCCACCATACCCACCACCACCTCGACTGCCACCAAAGCCACCATGCCTACTGAAGTTTCTTCCATAACCAAAGTTATCAGTCCCACCAAAGCCACCCCCACGACGACCACCAAAATTTCCAGAACCACTTCACCCCCTTTCTGGCTGCATGAAGCACTAGCATCTCCTGCTTAGATAGGGCTTTCCTTACTTCACAGCTGTGGCCATTCACATTATGGTGTTTTCGAATGATAATCTTGTCTACAGAGTCGTGGTCATCAAATGTTTCAAAAGCAAAGACTCTCTTTTTGCCACTGCCTCGGTCAGTCATGATTTTGATCACTTCGATTTTCCCATACTGTTCAAAAGAATCTCTTAGATGAAGTTCTTCAGTGTCTTCTTTAATGCCACCAACAAAAATCTTTTCACAGTTAAGTGGGCCCCATATCTTTGAGAATCTTCTCTTAAGACAGCTCTCTTTCCAAAGAGTTGTGGTTCCACAACTCTTCCATCCGCCTCCTCCACAGTGGCATACATGACAAACCTAAGCCTCTGGAGTGTTACCTCTGGATCTGTCATTACCACACAGTCTGTAAGCATTCCCCATTGCTCCAAATGGCTCCTCAGACTCTCATCAGTTGTTTCAAAGCTCAAACCTCCAAAGAACTCCCTCAGCTGTTCAAGCTCTTCATGACAAAGGTATTCACAATCACAGTGGGAAGGGAGACTTTTTTTTTTAAGTTTATTTTTTTATTATTTTGAGAGACAGAGAAAGAGAGACAGAAAATCCCAAACAGGCTCTGCACTGTCAGCCTGGAGTCCGATGTGACGCTCAAACCCACAAACAATGAGATCATGACCTGGGCTGATATCAAGAGTTGGAAGCCTAACTGACTGGGCCACCCAGGTGCCCCAGGTGGGGAGACTTTAACAATGCTTACTCGCTGGCATCCATGGGCAGAAAAGTGCATGTTGATTTTTTTTATGTTAACTTTGTACACTATGACCTTATTAAGTCACTTATTAGTTCTAGTAGCTTTTTGTGTACATTCCTGAGAATCCTCTATGTGGATAAGTGTGTTCTCTGCAACAGATATATGAAAAAAGTACTCTACACCAATAATCATCAGGGAAATTAAAATCAAAACCACAATGATATATCATCTCACAAAAGTTAAAATGGCTGTTGTATCAAAAAGAGATAATAAATGTTGGTAAGGATGTAAGAAAAAGGGAACTTTTGATGTTATTGGTAGGAATGTAAATGGGTACAGCCCTTATATAAAGCAGCATGAATGTTCCTCAAGAAATTAACAGAACTACATTATGATCCAAACATTGCACTTCTATGTATATATCCAAAGGAAGCAAAATCAGTATCTGTATTCCCATGTTTATTGCAGCACTATTCACAATAATTAAGATAGAGAATCTAAATATTCATCAAAAGGTAAACGGATAAAGAAACTGTGGCATAAATTTTTTACTCGACACATCTTCAGAGGCAAGGAAATTAAAAGCAAAAATGAACTATTGGGACCTCATCAAGATAAAAAGCTTCTGCACTGCAAAGGAAACAATCAACAAAACTAAAAGGCAACCGACAGAATGGGAAAAGATAGTGGTAAATGGCATATCAGATAAAGGGCTAGTATCCAAAATTTATAAAATACTCCATACCCGAGAAACAAATAATCCAGTGAAGAAATGGGCAGAAGACATGAAGAGACACTTCTCCAGAGAAAACATCCAAATGGCCAACAGACACATGAAACAGTGCTCAACATCACTCATCATCAGGGAAATACAAATCAAAGCCACACTGGTCAGAGTGGCTAAAATGAACAAATCAGGAGACTACAGATGGTGGCAAAAATGTGGAGAAATGGGAACCCTCTTCACTGTTGGAGGGAATGCAAACTGGTGCAGCCACTCTGGAAAACAGTGTGGAGGTTCCTCAAAAAATTAAAAATAGAACTACCTTATGACTCAGCAATAGCACTGCTAGGAATTTACCTAAGGGATGCAGAAGTGCTGATGATAGGGGCACATGTACCCCAATGTTCATAGCAGCACTTTCAACAATAGCCAAATTATGGAAAGAGACTAAATGTCTATCACCTGATGAATGAATCAAGAAGATGTGGTTTATATATACAATGGAATATTACTTGGCAATGAGGAAGAATGAAATCTGGGCATTTGTAGCAATGTGGATGGAACTATGCTAAGTGAAATAAGTCAGTCAGAGAAAGACAGATATCATATGTTTTCACTCATATGTGGATCTTGAGAAACTTACAGAAGACCATGGGGGAAGGGATGGGGGAAAATATAGTTACAAACAGAGGGAGGGAGGCAAACCATAAGAGACTCTTAAATACTGAGAACAAACTGAGGGTGGATGGGGGGTGGGGGAGAGGGGAAGTGGGTGATGGGCATGGAGGAGGGCACTTATTGGGCGATGAGCACTGGGTGTTGTATGGAAACCAATTTGACAATAAATTATATTTTTAAAAATAAATAAATAAACTGTGATATATATATATATACAATACAATATTATTCAGCCATTAAAAAAGAAGGTAACCTTGTCTGTCATTCTTTACAACATGGATGAACCTAGAAGGCATTATGCTAAGTGAAATAAGCCTAAGAGAGAAAGAAAAAATACTGTATGGTATCATTTATATGTGGAATCTTGAAAAAAAATGTTGAACTCATAGAAACAAAGTAGAATAGGGATTATCAGGAACCATGAGGGAGAGAAAAATAAGGAGATTTTGATCCAAGAATATGAAATTTCAGTTATAAGATAAATAAGTTCTAAGGAACTAATATGCAGCAGGATGACTATAGTAAATAATATTATATTATATACTTAAAACTTGCTAGTGGAGTAAATCTTAACCATTCCCACCACACACACACACACACAAAACGTAACTACATAAGATGGTAGATGTATTAATTAACTTAACTGTGGTACTCATATATATATGTATATACATAGTAAATTGCTGGAAGCCGCATCGGCCTTACTGGATGACACAGTCACAGTGAGGAAATGGCAGACGTTTGCACAGCTCCTGCCATGAGAGGCAAAACGATATCTCCTTCTACTACTGCTGCTCATGTTGAAACTAAGCCTGTTGTCATTGATTAGGCCTCACAGCCTTCCAGATCAGACCGATATTCCCCACACAGCTACCCCATAAGAAAAAACATTTTCTGTCCCTGCATAAGAGATTTTAGATCAAAACATTACAAATATTTGACTAAAGTCTCTTCTAATGAGCCTTGCAAACCCAAAACATAGACTTAAAGGGGTTAAAAACACAAAAATTGCATTTGAGTCTGGAGAAAAGGAGCCTAATTTGAATTAAGAAATAATTACAAGGTCAAAAATGTAGTACGTTTCAGTCTGGTCTGAAGAGAATTGGAGCCTAAACTGGAGATTAGAAGTCGAAGACAAGGACAGAACATAGTGCCTTCCCAAGGTCTGCATTCTACCTTGTGCTGACTTCAGTTATGAGGATGGATAAGGATGTGAGAAACCCAGGTCCAAGGCCAACACACATAGGGCCCCCATTGTGCTTGCATCAAAAAAAGGGCTTTCTCAACTAACTTATTAGCAGCATTCTTTTTCTTGAGGTTTGTGAGCCTAATAAAATGGCTCCTGGTCTATCTGTGTACAGCTTGACCTATGTTTTAATATGTATGTTATCCCGCCTTTTGCTAAAAACATCCTGTTATGTTCTTGGTTGTGGGATTTGCTCAACCTCACTGTAAGTGCATTACATGATTTGGTTGTAATTTGTTAATCAAAAACAAAGTCATAATTATTGGCAAAAAACCAACCCATACAAAGTGAGATAGGTTTGTCACTTTCTTAATCTTGGGGACTGACGCAAAAATGAATGAGATAGTTCTATGTATACTTTCGATGATTAAAGCATCTTATCATAAAAAATTAGTCATTATAAAAAATTTCTATTTTGCTAATGTCATCACTTCCAATGATTAAAACATTTTATCACTAAAAATTAGTCACTATAAACAATTCCTATTTTCTGATGTCATGTTATTGCTTGATCAATAAAAAGAGACACCAAAACAGACAGAGCAGAGATGCCTGCCTGATGATCAAGAAAGAAACATGTGGCTCTCTCATCATTCTTGTACTGACACCATTCGTCTTTTCAGAAAACCCTGGACCTGCCGGAGCTGCACTCCAGCAGCAAATCATCTTGTTGTACACTTAAAATATGTATAATTTTATTTGTCAATAATTTCCTCAATTAAACTTTGGGGAGTATCCATGTGCAAGTTTCTGTGTGGACAGAAGTTTTCTTTTTTTTTTTTAAGTTTATTTATTTATTTTGTGAAAAAAAAGAGGGTGCAAGCAGGGGATGGGTCGTGAGAAAGGGAGAGTGAGCAAAACCCAAGGAGGCTCCCTGCTGTCAGTGCAGAGCCCAATGTGGGGCTCTAACTCATGAACCATGAGACCATGACCTGAGCCAAAATCAAGAGTCAGATGCTTAACCAACTGAGCCAAGCACCCTAAGAACTAAAACACACTTGATTAAGCTGAAGGAAAGGAGGAAAGGAGGAACAAACAAAGGAGAGATGTAAAATTTAAAAATAAGTCCATTTTGGGGTGCCTGAGTGGCTCAGTCAGTCTGACTTTGGCTCAGGTCATGATCTCACGATCCGTGGGTTTGAGACCCCTGTTGGGCTCTGTGCTGACAGCTCAGAGCCTGGAGCCTGCTTCAGAGTCTGTCTCTTTCTCTCTCTTCTCCTCCCCCACTCACATTCTGTCTCTCTCCTTCTCTCTCAAAAATAAACAAACATAAAAAACCAAATTTCCAGTAACTATATCAGCAATCACAATAAATGTAAAAGGATTAATTAGTCTTTAAAGTTTATTTATTTGAGAGACAGCACTTGGTGTAAGCAGGGGACAGGCAAAGAGACAGGGAGACAGAAAATCCATGACAGGCTCCTCACTTCAGTGCAGAGTCCGACTCAGGGCTTGATCTCAAGAACTGTGAGATCATGATCTGAGTGGAAATCGAGAGTTAGACACTTAACTGAGCCACCCAGGCATCCCAGGACTAATTACTCTTTAAAAGAAAAAGATTGTCAATGTGCCTGGCTGGGTCAGTTGGTAGAGCATGTGGCTCTTGATCATAGGGTCCTGAGTTCAAGCCCCACCTTGGATGTAGAGCTTACTTAAAAAATAATAATACATCTTAAAAAAAAGAAAAGAAAAAAATGTTAGAATACTAAAAACAAAGACCCAACAATATCCTGCCTTAAAAAACACTCTTAAAATATAAGTAATTAACTTAAATATGAGTAATTGGAAATAAAATGAGAAAAGATATTTCATGCAAATAGAAACCATATGAATATTGATGTGGTTATATTAATAAATGTCAAAGTAAATTTTAAGGAAGAAGTAAAAGAAAAAAAGAAAGAAATTTATAATTACAAGATAAATTTCATAGAAAGAAGACATAATCTTAAATGTATTTGCACCTAGGGGTGCCTGGGTGGCTCAGTTGGTTGAGCATCTGATTTCAGCTCAGGTCATGATCGTGGTGTTCATGAGTTCAAGGCCTGCATCGGGCTCACTACTGGCACAGAGTCAGCTTCAGATCCCCTGTCCCTCCCCTACCCCCTTCTCGTCTCTGTCCCTCCCCTACCCCCTTCTCGTCTCTGTCCCTCCCCTGCCGGCTCTCTCTCTCTCAAAAATAAATAAACATTAAAGAAATTTTAATAAAAACAAAGAAAATAACCCATTCATCAAAGATGAAATTACACTAGAACAATTAAGCAATTATTTAAAAAACTTTTTAGAACCCAACCATTCCCTCATTAGGGAGTTGTCCCTTGTTGTTTTGTTCTGTTTTAAACCTTTTTTTTTAATTTGAGTTGGAGGGGGGAGGGACAGAGGGGGAGAGAGAGACTCCTAAGCAGACACCACACTCATTTGGAGCCTGCCTCAGATTCTGTGTCTCCCTCTCTGTCTGCCACTCTCCTGCTTGAGACTCTGTCTCTCTCTCTCTCTCAAAAATAAATAAACATTACCAAAAAAAAAGAAAAAAAGAAATTGGCCCTGATTCTGACTCAGTGGGTGAAATCCTACATCCCTTACACTGGCCTCCTCTGCATGATTTTATATTTGAAAAAATTAATTTCTGTTTTCTTTTAAATTTGTTCTTTTATGTTTATTTATTTTTGAGAGACAGAACACGAGCCGGGGATGGGCAGATAGAGAGGGAGACACAGGATCCAAAGCAGGCTCCAATCTCTGAGCTGTCAGCCCAGAGCCAGATGTCCGCCCACGCAGGGTTGGAACTCACTAGCAAGCTGTGAGATCACGACCTGAGCCGTGAGAGAAAACACTTTTAAAAAGTATTTCTATTTTACTGAAATTCTCTGTTTATGTTGGGACTTCTCTGCTCTACTTACAGCGCCTCTAAGTAGGAAACAATCCTCTTTTCACTGAACCCCAGCAGGCAGCTCAGTGCACAGATCTTTTAAGTAAATTTCTACCACCAGGGGGGAACTAAGAGCCCCTCTGTGGGGTGAGAGTGGGGTGGCAGGGGGGATGAGGGTCTGTTTTAACAGATCTCCTTAAAGGTAGCTGTTCTCCACTTAAGCTTTTTAGAGCAAGACTTGCTTTGGGGTTGTCACTAGTTTCACTTCTCTAGGAGGAGTTTATCACTTTAAGGCAGATACCAGGAACTTCATAGTGGATGTGGAAGGGCGGGGATGGATAGAGACGCGGGGTTACCCTGTTCCCGGAGAGAGTAGTTGAATGTCTGGGCGACCGCAGTTGAAAAATAAAGGGTGTAGGATTTTTTCTGCCCAAAGAAGGGTTGGCCCACGTTATAGTCTTAGTCTCGCTGCTGCGGCAGGGAGTGGGTGCCTCTGAGTGGCGGGGCTCAGGCTGAAAGGAGGTGGAGAGGAACAGCTCCACCCCATTGGCTGTTGCTGTTGGCACGCCGTCGCTTTATATCTCTTTGATAACAGCCGAAAAGTGCAGAGTAGCCTCTGGATGACAGCAGAAAGACCGGCCAGGTGAGGCAGAAAGGGCAGTGAGATGGGCTAGCGCAGCAGGGCCCTCTGCTCTGGGTCTTGCAGGCACAGGGCTCCCAAACCCCTTGCGTAGCGATTCCCTATGGCGAAAGGCACAGCAGAATCTGCCTTCCCCCAAAGCACCTGTTGTCGCGGCGTTTATTTGGACGCCGAGGTCTTTCCTCCTCGAAATGTCGCGGCGTTTATTTGGACGCCGAGGTCTTTCCTCCTCGAAATGTGTGAACTGATGTGTGCTTTGTCTTCTGTCCTTTGGGGGGGGGGGGGGCAGGTTACATTGATCCAGCCTGCTGAAGACACCTGGAGACCATGACCAAGAAAAGAATTGCTGTGATTGGGGGAGGTGCGAGCGGGCTCTCGTCTATCAAGTGCTGCCTGGAAGAAGGCCTGGAGCCAATCTGCTTTGAAAGGAGCGATGACATCGGAGGGCTCTGGAGGTTCCAGGTCAGTCTCCTGGCTCATTAATACCTAGAACCCTGCGGCTAAGGGCGCGGCAGGAGTGTCATTTCGCAACCTCAGGAGCTCCCCAGGTGTAATCTGAAAACTTGAGGGCAGAGGGAGACCCGAAAAAAGAGGCAAGCCACTCCAGGTTGGTAGGTGGCAGGTTTAAATACGCGGAGCCTGGGTGGCTCAGTTGTTTAAGCGTCCAACTTGGCTCAGGTCATGATCTCATGATTGTGGGTTTGAGCTCCCCATCCGGCTCTGTGCTGACAGCTCGGAACCTGGAGCCCGGTGTCTCCCTCTCTCTCTCTACCCCTCCCCTGCTTGCGCTCTGTTTCTCTTCTCTCTCAAAAATAAAATAAACCTTAAAAAATTTTTAAATAAGCTGAGGAACTTAAATATGAGGCTTGTCTTGGGCCAAGAGCAATACACATAAATCTCTAGATCTCCCACCCACCACTTGTTAAAAATTCATATAGAGGCAAGGGGCACGTGGGTGGCTCAGTCGGTTAAGCATCCAACTTCGGTTCAGGTCATGATCTCACAGTTCGTGATTTTGAGCCCAGTGGCAGGCTCTGTGCTGACAGCTCCGAGCCTGGAGCCTGCTTCAGATTCTGTGTCTCCCTCTCTCTCTGACCCTCCCCTGCTCGTGCTGTTGCTCTCTGTCTCTCAAAAATAAATAAAAAACATAAAAAAATTTTTTTAAAGATAATGCTTCTCAAAACAACTTTTTCCATCCAAGAACACAATGATTCCAACCACTCATTTATTAAGTTCCTTAGTTGGGATTTGGATCATTCAGAGATTCCCTTGGGTTCTCGTCACTTAGTAAAGGTGACACAGTAGCAGACTCATCAGGTATGAACACACAGCAGTCTGTTCAGATAATGGCACAGGTGCCTCCTTTTGAGGCGAAAATAATGCCCAAAGCTATTTTATTTTGGAGGACAGCTTTTCTTACTAGACATATTTCCGTGTTCAGTAAGGACAAGTTTTGTTGGTTCTCATCTGCTGGTGAATTTAGTAAGGGCATCGATATGTGCTATAACATCCATCAAACCAGCCTAGGAAACAGACAGCAGCCACAGCTGAATAATCCATGTCAGTGAAAGACACAGCGTGCTCATCTTGAGGAGAGGGAAATTGGCAACTATTGTTACCATGGTGGAGGGAGGGGATTCTCCCCTGTGCCGAGGGAAAACTCAGGGTGTGGTGGTCCAACCACCCAGGTGGGATCCATGGCCAAAGATTTGTGCCACACAACCACTGAGCCCCTTTTGGGGCTGCCCAATAAATACCTGGGTGGTGTGACCAGTCCTGCCAAACCAGTCACTTTCCCTTAATATGAGAGGATGATTACACACTTCCAGGGATGTCCACCTCATATTCCTGTTATACCTGGGTTGGTTCTGTTTAGAATGACTTTTCTTTTCCCAGTAAAGGGGTGCCTGGGTGTTCAAATCCCCATAAACTCATCCCAGATCTGGCTCAATGGTGGTATTTCTAGGACCCATCCAGTCAGTAGTTTCATTGACAGAAAAAGAAGGCCCACGACCAGTGTTGCTCATCCTGTGTGCCACATGCCAGGCTTCTAGGTTAATACTGATAACATCAGAGGAATCAAGAGTGCTAGTCCTAGCTTGTCCTTTCTTAATGTGCTGCGTTAGGGCCTTTCCATCCTTCCCCTGGAGGGGTGATACCTACCATGGCAATCCTGGGGAGCTACACAGGGGCAGCTGCCCACATGCCCATCAGCTGGATTGACTTCTTTGTTGGACATAGGAGTGGGCCCTCTGTAGAAAGGTGTTTCCGTCAGGTGCCCGTCCTGTAACTGGACACCAAAGGAGAGGTAGAGTCTAAGGTCAAACAGATATTTAGTAGGAACTTGTATGGGGAGGTGTTTCCTGCTACAAGAATGCAAAGGCCTGATCTTTAGATGTTAGTGTGGCTGCAGTTTTAGGACTCTGACCGGGTCATGTATGCCATCCATGTTGGCCAGGGGAGGCGGCACTGTCAGGTGGGAGATGGACTGGGGGTGGATTATGCCAGAGCAGGGCCCCCTCTCTTAATGGTACATATTCCATTGCAGGTATAGTATGTTTCAACAACACATTAAGCTTATAGCAGGACAATGGGATCCGAGAGGAGACTGACTAGTTCCTCCTCATCCAGGAGTGCAAAGTAACCTACCCATCCCAGCAGAACTTCCCATCACAAATTCCAGTAGATGATGCCTTTCCCAGGCATGATGGGGTTTGGTGTTTTCAGCAGCATAGCATGCTGATTCTTGGTAGAGCTGGGGAAACAGGCCTTACTGGTTGATCATGCAAATGGGTCGAGGCCTGGGACTTGGCCGAGGTGGTTTCACCTGTTAGCAATGTCATCTGCTCCTTTAATATTCCATTTTTCCTTTCTACCAACCCTGCTGCTTGGAAGCAGGAACATTCGTTTACTGTCATGACTTTAAAAAAAAATGTTTATTTATTTTTGACAGGGGGTGGAGAGAGAGAGGGAGAGAGAATCCCAAGCAGGGTCCATGCTGTCAGCACAGAGCTGGATGTGAGGCTCCATCTCACAGACCATGAGATCATGACCTGAGCCGAAATCAAGAGTCAGATGCTTAACTGACTGAGCCACCCAGGCACCCCTCACTGTCATGTCTTTGCCCAGTCTTGCACATCATGACTTTTAGAATGGGAACCCCCTATCACATCATTGATGAGGGTATCCATACATGATACTCAGTGTCTATAATCTGAAGGGACAGAGGCAATATAATCAATTTGCCAGTCCTTTGGTATTTGCCTTTGGCGTTGTTTAGAACACACAAGACATGAGTCACTGTAGTTCAAGGGCAATACGGGGTTGAGTATCAGCTTCCTGATTGCCAGGGGATGTCAGTGCTTTATAAGCAGGGATGTAGAAAACAGTGAGTTACCTCAGGCTCTAGTAGGTACACCCAAATGTCTTCCTACATACCCTGATTCCCACAAGGCCTTATTCATGATCATCCACCCCTTGGCTTCCCGATGTCCAAGCCATGGGGTTCATCCCTTTAAAACAGCCCAACTGTCAGTGCACAGGGTTAACAAAGGATTAACAGCCAGAACTTATTAGTGACTTATCACCAGCCAAGCTATTCTGATTTCAGCCCACTGGCTGCTGTACTTTGTTCTTTGTTCCTGTTTCCATCCAGGTGGTGTCATTGTCGGGCTGAGTAGTGACTGCAGTCCTCACAGACGGATTGCCTGCACTAGACCCATCTGTATACCAGGTGTCAGCCAAAATTTCCCCACTACCTCTCCACAGGCTGCAGGGACACAACAGGCATAGGGGCAGGGGCACTTGGAGGGTCTATTCCTCCACAGGTCCTAGCTGCACCCGCATTTCTGGTGGGCTGGTGGACAGCGTGCTCTGCTGCTGCATATAGGCATGCCACATAATCACAGTGGGAGTTTGAGCTGTGGTAGAGGTGGCTCAGTGGAATGTATTCTCAACCCATCTCTTGATATGCGAGGATGTTCTTACCACAATGCGCTGTTCCTTAGTGAGAGGCTTAACCTGAAGGGGACCTTTGTACGCTGATAGGAGCTGTTGCTCTGTGGTGGGATGTCTGGATTTTGCCTTCTTCCACAGCTGAGACCAAATTCCTAGGAGTTCTTCCCCCTTCTCTTGTTTCTGCCAGTGCCCAGCTCGTATATTCTGGATTCACAGACCCATCTAATTCAAATGGCAATCTTGCTTGAGCGATGCTCAGAACTAACCTGCTTTCTAGTATTTTGGCCTTTCAAAGGCTGCTTACTGCTCTGATCCCCATTTGGGGGGATCTTACTGTTCTTTATCAGGTGACACAAGGTAAGGGGTCACTATATCAGCTGGGGAGTAAAAGTCCTCCAGAGCCCCCAAATCCCTACAAAGGCTGGCATCTCACTCACATTCTTAGGGATTGGATAGGCTTGCACCTACCGGGGACCACAGAAGTCTTATCTGACCAGGCAACTCCCCAAAACTTTACAGTGATGCCTTGATATTATATTATCCATGTAATGGGCTCATTTTAGTGATACGGAGAAAGAGAACAGAGCAGGTCTCAGGCTACCATCCCATGACCTATGGTAGGGCTGTGCAGGTAACCTCGGAGAAGCACTTGGAAGGCCCATTGTTGCCTCTCCTATGTAACTGCAAATTGGTCATGTGACTCGGTGGTCAGGGGTTTGCTGAAATAAGGCATTTGCTAAGCCCAGCACAGCACAGGACGTTCCTAGGACCCTGGCCAAGGTATCTAAGACGATGGCAACGTTGGGTGCGTCTGCCTGGCTCCGGAGGCACTACATTGTTCAATTCTAGGTAGCGCGCCATCAGTCATCTGTGAGCCATCTGACTCTCACTGGCAATGTTGGGGTGTTGAAAGCACTGTGGTCACTAAGTACAGTTTTGGATTGTTTCCCTGACTTCTGTATGCCCCATGGGCAATTTATATTGTTTGACTGTTTTGGTCTGCAAGGATTAACAGGCTTACTGGTTCCCAGTTGACTCTTCCCCTCAGCACCTGTTTGATTTACCCAGAGGTGGAATTCGTCAGTGGAGATTCGCCCCAAGATAAAAGACATGAGGAGCCTCTGATTGCCTAAGTCTAGCCTGTTAGTTAACCAGTGATCATATCCTCTTGATGATCTCCTCTAACAATTTTTTATCTTTCATTAAAAAAGAAAAAAGGAAATGTAAAGTGGTTAGAAAATTTAGGGCGGTTCTCCTGGTCTGCATTAATAAGTGGTTTTGGAATACCTGCTTACAGCTCCTTCTGGGATCCCCTTTTCAGCTGCTGACAGCTCAGAGACTGGAGCCAGTTTTAGATTCTGTGTCTCCCTTTCTCTCCCCTGCTTGCTTGCTCTCTCTCTCTCTCAAAACTAAACACTAAAAAATAATAATGATAAATAAACCCTTGAGTAGCAAAATGTCTTGATTGGCTAATTAGAAAGCTTGTGGGGGGATGGCTGGGTGGCTCATTCAATTCAGCATCTGGCTGATTTTGCCTCAGGTTCTGATCTCACTGATTGTGGGTTTGAGCCCCATGTCAGGCTCTGCGCTGATAGCACAGAGCCGCTTGGGATTTTCTGTCTCCCTCTCTCTCTGCCCCCACCCTGCTCATGAGCACATGCTCGCGCTCGCGCTCTCTCTCTCTCTCTCTCTCTCAAAATAAATTAAACAAAGAGTGCTTGTGGAAATAGAGACCTTCATTCTCATACATTCCACAGTTATACTGTTGTGGATCCTGAGGTATTATAAACATCCATTAATTTTGAATTAAACATCTTTTACATGCCGATGCTGTTTTTCCAGAGTTTCCTCTGAGATCTGCTTCTCTACCCCCCCCCCCTTCGCTTGTTATTTGGAGCCCTGCTCTCCCCCACCTCCCTAACCTTTCTGTAATTCACTGGGGATGCTCCCAAGCACTTTGGAAGTCCACGATTGATGCCAGAGACCCAGTAAGACACCGGGGACTCGAGCTGCCATTTTCTTTTTCTTGTGACAGGTCTCAGAGACTCAGAATACATATTTTTCTTCTCAGACACCATCACTTACACTCTATCTCTTTTCCTCTGTCTCCATTCTACGTGCGAAACACGAGGAGGATTCACTCTCCACTTGCCTCCTTCTTGTTTGTGCTGAAGACTTTCCGGGAGTAGTCACTTATAAGTTTTCAAGACATTCATTTCAGTCGTTTCTTGGTCTCCTCATTAACATTAGATCAGACTGATGGTGGAAAGTAGGTGCTAATGTGAGATGTATCTTTTTGACTTTTCACACTTTAATATTACTTTAGGAGTGAAAATGCTTTAAAATGATAAACCCCTTATGAATGCTGAGGATTTAAATCATATTTAATGCTGGAAGATACTTTTTTAAGATTCTTCAGTCAATCTGAATTGTCTAAATCCTTAAAGCATACCAAAGCAGGGCTCAAACTTTAATGTGCATATGAATCACTGGAGATTTTGCCAAAATACAATCTGATTCATTAATCTGGAGTGCTGCCAAATTTCTGCATTTCTTTTTTTAATTTTTTCTTCCAAGATTTTATTTAGATTCAAGTTAGTCAACATATAGTGTAGTACTGGTTCCAGGGGTAGAATTTAGTGATCATCACTTACATGTAACACCCAGTGCTCATCACAAGTGCCCTCCTTAATACCCATCACCCATTTAGCCCATCCCCCTACCCATCTCCTCTCCAGTGTCATGGACTCGGAGTCTAGAGTTCTTTCTTGTCTAGCATGAAAGCAGCATGTAGGATTCAAATGCAAGAGATGACTAATGTTCGAGAGAAGACAAGAATCCCGAATAAGGGTCCTTGCTCCATATTTATTAGGATCAGAAGGCTTACAAACGTGATGGGCGTGCACAAAGAGACAATGAATCTGTGAACATTAACTCATGGGTGTGAGGGAAAGGGGGTTCTGAAGACATATGGTGTTAGGAGTTTCGGTCAATATAAAACAAAATCCTGGCGCCCAGGCAGATGGTTATTGAGGCACCCTGTTTATCTTAGCCCACCAGGGAGATAAGACAGATAAAGCATGCCACCTCAAGGCCAACAAGGCACTTTCTTAGATCCCCTCTGGGCAGTGGCCCTACTTACCTGTTTACCTAATTTGGTCCTTCCTTCCTGTGAAAGCAGCTTTGGCTACAGTACAAAATTGGGAGGCATTTTTTCCGTCCTGAATACCTAATCTTGCTTACCTGATACACCTTTGTACTGGGGCCTTTACCTAATCTTTTTTACCCAAACTTGGGTGTGAGCATCCTATGGCTTTCTAATTCTTTAAGCCTTGTTCACCCATCAGTGCAGGCTCAGGGAACTCCTAAGCGTATTCCCCACACTCCAGCTACCCTGACTTTGTTCTCTGTAGTTAAGAATCTCTTATGGTTTGCCTCCCTCTCTGTTTTTATTTCTTATTTCATTTTTCCTTCCCTTCCCCTATGTTCATCATTTTGTTTCTTAAATTCCACATATGAGTGAAATCATATGATATTTGTCTTTCTGTGACTAATTTTGCTTAGCATAATACACTCTAGCTCCATCTGTGTCATTGCAAACAGCAAGATTTCATTCTTTTTGATGGCTGAGTAATATTCCATTGTACATATATACCACATCTTTATCAATTTATCAGTCAATGGACATTTGGGCTCTTTCTGTAATTTGACTATCTGTGATACTGCTGCTATAAACATTGGGGTGCATGTGCTCCTTCAAAGATTCTGCATATCTGATAAACCCCTGGATTATGTCGATGCTGCCGATCTGAGAACTACATTTCCAGCTGTAAAGCTCTAAACAGCACGTGTAGGGGCACCTGGCTGGCTCAGTTGGTTGAGCACGTGACTCTTGATCTCAGGGTTGTATATTTGAGACCCATGTTGGGTATAGAGATTAGTTAAAAATAAAATCTTAAAAAACAGAGTATATGTAATATAAAGAAAGATATCATTGAGTACAGTATAATGTAAAATGTGGCATATTTGATATATGTTAATTTAAAATATAAAAAACTTTTTTAAATGTTTATTTTTAATTTTTTAATGTTTATTTTTGAGGGGGGAGGGGGAGAGAGAGAGTAAGACAGAGAATCCCATGCAGGCTCCATGCTGTTGGTACAAAGCCAGACATGGGGCTCAAATCCACAAACTGTGATCATGACTGGAACAGAGTTATTCAACTGACTGAGCCACCCAGGTACCCCTATTTATTTTTTAGAGAGAGCACAAGCAGGAAAGGGCAGAGAGAGAGGGAAAGAGAGAATCCCAAGTAGGCTCCATGCTGTTAGTGCAGAGCTGTATGCAGGGCTCAATCCCATGAACTGTGAGATCATGACTCTAGCCAAAATCAAGAGTAAGGTGCTTACCTGACTGAGCCACCCAGGTAGCCCTACTCTTATATAAGTAGCTTTTAAAAAAAAATTCTTAGGGGGACCTGGGAGGATTATTGGTTATTTTATGGAATGTCCCTCACCTGGGATTTGTCTGATGTTTTTATCATGGTTATTCCGAGGCTATGCATTTGGGGGAAGAAGACCATGGAGGTAAAGTGCCATTTGCATCATATCATATCAGTAGTATGTGCTATCAGTATGACTTACCACCGTGGATGTTAACCTTGATGACCTGGGGTTTGTCAGGTTTTGCCACTGTAAAGCCCCTCGTCTTTCTTTTGCCCTTGCTATACCACACTCTTTCCCATACTATACTCTTTGAAAGAAAGTCACTATGTACAGTACACACTTAAGGACAAAGTTGGCTTTTCTAGGCCTTTTGCCCTTCAATATAAACTTTAGGATCAAGTTGTCAATGTCTACAAAATAGCTTGCTGGGATGTTGGTTGGGGTTGCACTGAACCTACAGATCACGTTAAGACCTGATATTTTAATAATGTTGAGTCCTTCAATCTATAAGCACAGAAGATCTTTCTATTTATTTAGATTTTTTATTGTTTTCATCTGTGTTTTATAGTTTCTGCACATAAGAAGTCCTGTATATATACGTCCTGCACATACTTTATTAGATTTATGCCTGAGTATTTAATTTTGTAGGTCTAATTGTAAATGGTATTTTTTTTTGTAAATTTAAATCTAATCTTTCATTCCTGGTATATAGGAGAGTAATTAGCTTGGTATATTAACCTTGTATTCTCCAATCTTGCTATACTTGCTAACTAGTTCTAGTTTGTTGTGGGTTTTTTTTTTCTGCTTTTTTAATTCTTTGGGAATTTCTACATAAACAGTGATGTCACCTATGGATAAAAATAGCTTTATTTCTTCATCCCAATCTGTACAATTTTATTTCCTTTCCTTTTTTTTTTTTTACTTTAATGCATTTTGTTTATTTATTAAGTTTTAATTTAAATTCCAGTGAGTTAACATACAGTGTGATTTTACTTTCAGGTGTACAATATAGTGATTCAACACTTCCATAAAACACCCATTGCCCATCACAAGGAGTCTTAATCCCCATCACCTATTTAACCCATCCCCTTACCCACCTTTCCTCTAGTAACCATCAGTTTGTTCTCTGTAGGTAAAATCTGTTTCTTGGTTCCCCTCTCTCTCTTTTTTTTCCCCTTTGCTTGTTTGTCTTGTTTCTTAAATTCCACATGAGTTAAATTATATGGTATTTGTCTTTCCCTTCTTCCATTATGTCATTATGACTCAGCATAATAATCCCTAACTCCATCCACATCGTTGCAAATGACAAAATTTCATTCTTTTTATGGTTGAGTATTATTCATGTGTGTGTGTGTGTGTGTGTGTGTGTGTGTACATACACACACATACATACCATGCCTTCTTTATTCATTCAGCAGTCTATGGACACTTGGGCTATTTCTATAGTTTGGCTCTTGTAGATAATGTTGCTATAAACACTGGGGTGCATGTATCCCTTTGAATTAGTATTTTTGTATTCTTTGAGTAAGTACCCAGCAGTGCAATTGCTGTATCATAGGGTAGTTCTATTTTTAACTTTATTGAAACCTCAGTACTATTTCCCCCAAACAGCTAAAGCAATCTTGAAAAAGAAAAGCAAAAATGGAGGCACAATTCCAGACTGCAAGGTATATTACAAAGCCATGGTGATCCAAATAGTACGGTACTGCTACAAAAACAGACAATAGAATAAAACAGAAAAACCAGAAAGGAACACAGAATTATATGGTCAATGAATCTCTGACAAAGCAGGAAATATCTAACAGGAAAAAGTCTCTTCAAAAAATGGTGCTGGGAAAACTGGGCAGCAACGTGAAAACAAATTAAAATGGACCACTTTCTTATATCATACATAAAAATAAATTTAAAGACCTAAATGTGAGACATGAAATCATAAAAATCCTAGAGGAGAGCATCAGCAGTAACCTCTTTGGCATCAGCCATAGCAACTTCTTTCTAGATATGTCTTCTGAGGCAAGGGAAACAAAAGCAAAAATAAACTATGAGGACCTCATCAAAATAAAAAGCTTCTGCACAGCAAAGGAAACAATCAAGAAAACTAAAGGCAACCTTCAGAATGGGAAAAGATATTTGCAGATGACATATCTGATAAAGGGTTAGTATCCAAAATATATAAAGAACTTATAAAACTCAACATCCAAAAAACAACCCAATTTTAAAATGGGCAGAAGACATGAATAGACATTTTACAAAGAAGGCATACAGATAGCCAACAGACATATGAAAAGATGCCTAACATCACTTATCATCAGGGAAATACAAATCAAAACTACATGAGATATCACCTCACACTTGTCAGATGGCTAAAATCAACAACACAAGAAACAGCAGGTGTTGGTGAAGATGCGGAGAAAGGGGAACCTTCTTGCACTGGGAATGCAATCTGGCACAGCCACGATTTCCTTTTCCTGTCTTATTGCACCAGCTAAGATTTCTAGCATAGTGTTGAATAGGAATGTTGAGAGAGGACATCTTTGCCCTGTTCCCAATTATAGGGGGAAATTGTCCATTTTCTCACTATTAAGTTATGATGTTAGCTGTAGGTATTTTGTAAGTTGTTTTTATCAAATTAAAGAAATTTTCTCTATTCTTAAGCTTGCTGAAGGTTTTTTTTTTAAAGTCATGTATGGGTGGTGTATAAACAACATTTCTCAAAAACAGAAGAAAAAATACTACCTCTTTAGTAAATCAACTTGTTTTTCCTATTTTCAGGCTTTATTGACTTAAAAATAAATGAAATATACTCAGAGAGAACTATTCCACAGGACAGAAGTTATAAAATGTATAATTATATAAACATGGGTAAACATAGGTATTCAATTGTCCCATGAATACATAGTTTTATGCATTTAGTGGTGAGAATGTGAATTTAATTTTTTAATATTATTTTTTTTACTAAAAATTACATCATAGGCCATTTTCAATGTTCCTACATAGATTTGAAAATTATAGTTTAGGGGCACCTGGGTGGCTCAGTTGGTTAAGTGTTCGACTTCAACTTAGGTCATGATCTCACAGCTCATGGGTTCGAGCCCCACATCAGGCTCTGTGCTGCCAGCCTAGAGCCTAGTGCCTGCTTGAGATTCCATCTCCATCTTTCTCTGTCCCTCCCCTCCTCATGCTCTTTCTCTCTTTCAAATATAAATAAATGTTAAAAATTAATTTAAAAAAAGAAAATTATATTTTAGGTGTCTCCAGATTCATTTTCTGCTATGGTCTCTTCACTCACATGTGTTTTGTTTTTTTTGAGAGACAGAGAGAGACAGAGTGTGAGCGGGGGAGGGGCATAGAGAGAAGGAGACACAGAATCCAAAGCAGGCTCCAGGCTCTGAGCTGTCAGTACTAACTGTCAGCGGGACTCAAACCCACAAACTGTGAGGTAATGACCTGAGCCGAAGTTGGATGCTCAACCGACTAAGCCACCCAGGCACCCCTTCACTCATATGTTTAGAACTTCAGCTGGGATAAGTGGAATTTCTGAGAGCTAGCTGCACATCAAACATTCTCTTCACATGGCTGAGTTGGGCTTACTCACAGAAGGGTGGCTTAAGGTAGTTGGACTTCTTACAGAACTGCTGACTCCCATCAGATCAAGGTTTCTAAGAGACAGAGGGCAAAAGCTGAAAGACTCCTTAGGACCATCTTGGAAGCTATTGGGTATCATTCCAACTTCATGCTGTTGGTCAAAGGCAAGTCATAAAGACCACTCAGATTCAAGGGGAAGAGACTATGCAAGGGCACAAATACTGGGAGATGTGGATGGGTGTATGTGTCTGTATAACTTTTTTTCATTGAGATTTCTTTCAGAAAACTTTTTCAAATGTTTAGTGATTGTTTATAAGCCATAAAGTTAATTTTCAAGTTGCTACAAATACTTCTTATTTACTGTAGGAAAATCCTGAGGAAGGACGGGCTAGTATTTACAAATCAGTGATCATCAACACTTCTAAGGAGATGATGTGCTTCAGTGACTATCCCATCCCAGATCATTATCCTAACTTCATGCACAACTCCCAGGTCCTGGAGTATTTCAGGATGTATGCCAAAGAATTTGATCTTCTAAAATACATTCGATTGAAGGTAGGAAATTTTGTGAGTGTCTTTGTGTTTAAAGTTGTTTGTAAAACAAATGAATAATGTGGTTTCAGTTACAGTGTTTACAAGTGAAGACTGGCTTACTATGCCCATATATCTATCCTATCCAGACAAAGACTCTATTCTTATGTCTTCTCTGTGCCTATGCATAGAAAGGTCTTTTTTCTATATATTTTGGGCTGCAGATCTGGGATACTATCTGCCAGAATGTTTCCATTCCTTCATTTTATACTATTTGATTGCAATAAAACAAATGAGGGGAAATGTTTTCCCAGCTAGAAAGGGGAACTGACAGATACGGGAACTTAAAACCTTCTCAGTCCACCACAACTTATCTGCTACTGCTTAGCCTATTATACTTTTTGAAGTAATTGCCAATGCATTAGTTTTATGTCATTACAACAACCCAGTGAAGCAGTTATTAGGAACTTATTGAAGAAGCCAAGAAGTTAACTCTGGTGTAGAAGAAAGAACACTGAAATGGGGAACAAAAACTTGAGTTCTAGTCTTTGCTCTATTACTAATCAACTTGTGACCACAGGCAAGCAAGTTCCTCAACTTTGATGTCTCTTGTTTGTAAAAATGTTCTTGTTTGGAAAACAAGATGATTGTACTAGAGCACTCCAATAGTTCCTTACTGTGGAAGACTGCTTCCATGATTTTTCTATCATCTTTAACGATAGCCATAAAAATCAAAACAAAACAACAACAACAAAACAGGTATTTCTGACAACTGGCAAAAAGCCTAAATCTTCTACTTTTCCTCCCCCTCTGATGAGAACTATTTGGATCTACTCTCTTAACAACATTCAAATATACCATACAGCAGTGTCATCTGTAGCTATCACATTGTACATTATATCCACAGTATTTATTTAGAACTGGAATTTTGTACCTCCTGACCACCTTCATCCAATTCCCCATCCTCACCTCCCTTCTACCTTCTAATTATTCTGCTATATCATGGCTTTTTCTGTATAACAATGATAATAAAGTGGTAATATCCAGTGACAACTTCCAAAGTAAGTCAGTTACAGCTCCGTGGACTTCCCTTGACTTGTTTAAACACATTGAACAGGTTTGTTACGATATTAATAAGTGGAGATACAAAGACCAAAAAAAAAAAAAAAAAAAAGAAATCAGTGATTTCATAGTCTAGTTAAGGGAGATAAGATGAAGAAAAAATGTTTTATAAATATAACTAATAAAAGTAAAGAGTTAAAGGGTAATAAATGGCATAAAGATTTGTATATTGTTAGCACCAAGGAAGGGTGCTTAATGCATTTAGGGCATAAAGCAATAGGCACCAGCAAAGTTTTCTTGGAGGTTAATATGCAAACAAAATGTGGAAAAGTGAGTACGAATTTGCCAAATGAAGAAGAAATAAAAGGATAAAAGGATCACCCACACAAGGGCACCAGCCCGTGTAAAAGCAAGAACATTATAGAAAAGAACAATTGCCAGAGTCCAGCTCCAACAAATCCAGGGCTCCCTGAAGGATGGACGGTGTTGGCAAAAGGGAGTGAGAGAGCCTCGAGTTTCTTTCTGCTCACCAGGCAGACATCTCTGCACTGACCAGAAAGTCAGCTTTCTTTATGGTAAAAAAAATGTATGGGGCCAGCACAGAAGTGGCATTTGCTTTAGACAATAATTTCTGATGACAAATTCTTTGACATGTAAAAATTTCCCAGAACATAGATTGGTAGGAGACTCATGCATAATCTTTATCAATAGTGATTGATGTAGGTGATTTAGATGCTTATCACATGGGGAAAGAAGGCATCTTTAGCATTCAAATACAAGGCAATATTTTTAGCATAGCAAAGGTCAAGTTAGTTCTTTTGTGAGCAGGGGTTAATAGCCTCTTTTCTTGAGGGGAAGAAAAACACGTTTCTCAGGAAATGTAATATTTGCTCCCATAATCACAAAAGAAGAAATTCCTATAATAAGTTCCTTCACAAGGTACAATTAGCATGTTTTAGGATAAAGGGGACAAGTCACTCCTGATACCAGTCAACAGGCACCTTGGGGGTCGGTGCTCAAGCAAAAATAATTGAGTGGGGGGTAGACATTGGTCACCATCTGATTGCGGGAGCCTTGCAAACCTGCCTTACCTCAGGAGATTTCTCAACTTTAGTGAGTTCAGAAACGGCTTCCAGCAATAAATAGTGCAGGATGGCTATAGTATACAGAGGCAGTAACTCTATGAGTCCACAAGACATATGGTCAGAAATCCTAGACGACATAGAAACACATTCTTAATGTTCCCTTAGGCTACATAGAATAACCCACTTAAAAATTTTTTTATATTTATTTATCTCTGAGAGAGAGACACACACACACACAGAATGAAAGCACAGGAGTGGCAGAGAGAGAGAGAGAGAGGCACAGGATCTAAAACAGGCTCCAGGCTTCAAGCTGTCAGCACAGAGCCTTACATGGGGCTCAAACCCACAGACCATGAGATCATGACTTGAGCCAGTCAGGTGCTTAACCCACTGAGCCACCCAGGTACCCCAGAATAACCCACTTAAAAAAAAAAACCTAAAAATTATACCACTGACTATCCCATCTTGCAGCCTCTTTCTTTATAATTACTTGTAAAATGGGCATTTATGGGAGCCAAAGAAAGATTCATTTACATAAAATATGAGCCACTGCAATATTTTTATACTCTAAAAGAGACAGCCCTCTGATACCTCAGTCACAAGTTTAAGATCAGACAGTAAGAACAGGACTTGTCAGGAGGTCAGGAGGTCAGGGGAGGAATCAGCATTCAGTTCAGCGAGTGTCTTAGAAGCACTGGAGAAGCCCAGGTTCTATTCAAGTGTCGCATCTTGAATAGACAAGACGTCTTAGGTCATGGTCTAAGACAACTAGTAATCCACACTTTCCTAGAAGCAGAGGAGAGTGCAGCATTATCCTGCCAACTATTTTATTTAGCCTGCCTCGTGGGAGTTTTCTCACTCTGATCCCAGCCCCAAACAAAAAGTTCTTCTTTGTGGAATATGAAAATCAAATATCCCTGCATGAGCTCTATTATGTGACAGCATCCCTTTGTGTTAACTCTCTGCAAAGAGTCACGTCAGGGAAGATGTCCGCTGTATCGGCTGTGGTTACGGTCTCCTATAGCTATCACTTTTCTTTTCAGACCACCGTGTGCAGGGTGACGAAGCGGCCTGATTTCTCCACTTCTGGCCAATGGGAGGTAGTCACAGAATGTGAAGGGAAAGAGGAGGTGAATGTCTTTGATGGAGTCATGGTTTGCACCGGCCATCACACCAATGCCCACTTACCCTTGGAAAGCTTCCCTGGTGAGTAGCCTCCAGGGAGGGGAGCCTGAGGCATGCCTGTCATCTGAATGGAAAACGGGAATATGGTGGCCTAAGTAGCTCCTACCTTGGGATGAAAAAGGGCTTATGCTAATTCTACACGTTCCCCTGAAAGATGTTGGGGTAGCTTCGATTACTGCCACTTGGGAGGTAGAAATAACATTAATTTTGGAAACTAGAGAAAAATTACAGGGCTCTATCTTTGGTTTCACAACAACTTTAGTTTATCTAAGGATCAAAAGAAAGAACATAAACTCAATCCAGATTTGGTTGAAGGATTTTTCGGCAATCGAGGAAACACACACAAATATTGAGTTTCTAAGGAAGAAATGAAAACTTCAAGAGAGTAGTTAATTATAGCCTTTGACCTAGATTTTCATTTTGAAAAAAAAAAAGCACTCTATTTATATTCAGAGTATATAAAAATATATAAACTCCAAAAAGTAGGTATTTAGTTTAATTTTAGGTTTATTTGTTTGAGACAGAGAGAGAGAGAGAGAGACCGTATGTGCGTTCACACACCTGAACCGGGGAGGGGCAGAGAGAGAGGGAGAGAGTGAATCCCAAGCAGGCTCCTTGCTGCAGCTTGCAGTTTGCAGCTGCAAACTGTGAGATTAATGACCTGAGCAAAATCAAGAGTTGGATGCTTAACTGACTGAGCCATCCAGGCGTCCCAGAAGTAGGTATTTAAAGAGAATCAAAAGACAAGAGATAATGGAGGTTTTTCTGAAGGAGTTTGGAATTGGGAGTCTCCAAGTCCAAAATATAAACAGATCCTGAGTTCAGCAGACTATTCATGATAAGGAAATCACAAGATTCTGCTCTGAGACTGTGAGAGAAGAAAAGAAAATAGGCAAAAATATTCAGAAAAGCAAGAGTGCAGCTGAGTAAAGGGAGACTATATGGAGATGTGTGCTTAAACTCTACACACCGCTAACAGAATGAATGGTTTGACAAATGACAGCAGATAAACCTCATCGGGTAACTCTTTTCCCTTCCCTTGCAGGAATTGAGAAGTTCAAAGGACAGTACTTCCACAGCCGAGACTATAAGAAACCAGAGATTTTCACCGGAAAGAGAGTCATTATAATTGGCATTGGGAATTCTGGAGGGGATCTGGCTGTGGAAATTTCTCACACGGCCAAGCAGGTTTGAATCCGTAAATTTCTCTGCTTCACCGAAGAAGCTGAACGTGGACCCCACACAGAGTATGAATACCTCCGCATGTAGCCCATGTGGCACACACAGGGCTTGGCTCTGTTGCCTCAGTTGGCAACATTGTGTTGATGAGATGAGGGAGCCTAGGTTCCCATCATTCAGCTGACCTCATGCTGAAGAACCCCAGTGATCCAATCAGCTGTCTCTTCTGAGTGTGCCCCTGACTTTGAAGACCAAGCAGTTGCTTGGGAAGCTTGGTCAAACGCAGCCTTCCGAGTGTGGCTCTTGTTTATTGGACAGCACAGTGCCACTGTCCTGCGTGAAGGATGCCACACAGGTTTAGCAGAAGGCTTTGCACTCATAGGACGGTGGGGGAATTTTCCTCTTCTCTCTCCAAACAGAAAAAAAAAACAAAAACCAATCTAATCTTTCAGAAGATAATGTGAATATCAGTGTGGAAAACATCCCCACTGTGGCACATGCAAGCTGTTCACCTCAGCCTTTGCATACAGATCAGAAATAGGACATTCGCCCTAAAGCAATTTCTGTGTCCTAGAGGTCTTTCTTATTTTGCTTTTTTTTTTTTTTAATCATAGATTTTGAACTGGGAAGAGAGTGCCTTCACTGTAAATTCCTAGAAAAAGACATGTCATTGTTACATTTTGTTATTCATGTCTTTGTTGAATCATAACTTTACTGACGATATGTTTTAGCCGGCTGGGTCAGTCGGCCCGGGTTCCCGAGGGAGGGAGTGAGAGTAGGGTAGGGCAGGAGACACAGAGAGTGAAGGCCAGGCAGCGTTTCCGATCAAGCCACACTCTTTATTGAGGCACCACGCATGTCTTATATAGGGTAGAAGGCGGGCAGTTGATGTGAATTAGTTGCTAGGAAACAAGGGCGGGACTGCAGCGTCAGCACGCCCCCCAAGAGGCTAACAAGAAAGGCTTGGGAGGTAAACAAGAAGGCCTCAGCTGAAGGTGATAATGCAGCTCTTGCTGTGCTGGGAGTGATAACACAGCTCAGCTGTGCGGGTGGCTGATCTTGCAGGTCAAGGCACGTATCTTTTCTTCTGGCAGCTCTTCTGGCAGCTCCCGACAGCAATAGGTAAATACCTGGTTGTTTTCCAGTAACTTTAATTAAGCTCTGTTTCTCCACAAATATGTTTTATATTATTATTATTATTTTAAATAGAAGTTTAAGGCCACAACTTTGTCAAATGCCCTTTACCTAGAAACTCCATTCAGTAACACCACTTCTCAGTATTCTCCCCATCCATCACCACAAAAGTAATTTCATATGTTATTCCATGCATCAATTCAACAAGCTTTATTTAAAACAAGCTTTTTTTTTTTAAAAAAAAAAAGGGTAAAAATGTGTGTAGGTGTTGTGATCAAAGATTGTGCAAGGTATATGTGGGGACCCAAAGCATGTCAAATGGTCAGTTACAAGGTTGGTGGGACTTCCGTGCACCCATGAACTGTAGATTGCCAAAGAGGAGGGCATCCAGAGTGGGTGGAGATAAGGTGGCCATGTTTGAGAAAGCCTGGGACAACGCACAGCAAAGCCACGTCTGCAGGGCAGGGGCAATGCCAATACCCCACTAATGGGAGCCAAAGAAACTCAATTGCTGGGCTCTAACTTTTTCCTTTACATATTAAATTGCATTTATTAGAAGTTATTTGTAAATCAAAAAGTTTAAATGGATCTGTAAGTTTCAACATGTCAAGGAAGTTTTGGCATCATAATTCTCATAATATAATGCTTTTGTGAAGAGAAAATATCCATTTCTTATAAAACAACTTTCTTGGATTTTTTCCTTCTAAATCCAGATTTATAAATATGGCATGAAAACAAGGTATAGACGGAAAACTGAAATAAGAAGAATGATAACCATTAAGCATTTATTGAATGTTTACCATATACCACACCCTTTGCAAAAACACTATTTCAGGGCGCCTGTGTGGCTCAGTCAGTTGAGCATCCAACTTTGGCTCAGGACATTATCTCACAGTTATGGGTTTGAGCCCCATGTCTGGCTCTGTGCTGACAGCTTGGAGCCTGTAGCCTGCTTCGCATTCTGTGTCTCCCTCTCTCTCTCTCTGCCCTCTCCCTCATTCTCTCTCTCTGTCAAAAATGAATAAACATTAAAAAGTTAAAAAAAACCCCACTATTTAATTCTGACAACAGCCGTGGGATGGGATGTATTATTATCACGATTTTATATGTAGGGAGCCTTTTCATTGAGACTCTGAGCACTTATGTCACACATATGCTTTTATAACAAAAGTTATACAGACTGCACACACAGCTGTGTAGATCCTAGGACCATACTCTTTAGACTGTGACGTGTAAAAGTGCTTAATCATGAGAGCACATGAGGTCACCATCAGCGAGAATGTATGTGTGAAGTACATTATTATCCCTCCGTAGACAGGTCACCTTTTTATAGGAGATCTTAGACAAAAGACCATTGAGCAGGAACTTATATCCCCAGAGAGTTTTGTAGAGAAAGAGATACTTTTGCCAAGTAATTGACTATCAAAACTTTATCAGCTTCCTGTTGTTCGATCGCAGTTTTTCCATTAAACAGTGAAAGAAACAATTCTTCAGCCAGGCTTTGGGGTGAATCAGACCTGAGTTGGAAATTCAGCTCTGCCATTTACTAGCTGTATGATCTCAGGCAAGTTATTCATCTTCTCATCCATAAAATGAGGATAATAATACCTACCTCAAGAGACTGTTGTATTGATTAAATAAAACATAGAGAAAGGACCTGGCACAATCACTTACAGGCCATAATTCTCAATAAATGGAAACAATGAGGATGATGTGTTGGGAAGACTAGAAGATGTGTATGCTATTCCTCACAATGAGGAGGAAACACATTTGGAGAGACAGAAATAAAAGTGTAAAAAGTTTAATATCGGGGCACCTGGGTGGCTCAGTTGGTTAAGCGTCCAGCTTCGGATCAGGTCATGATCTCATGGTTCGTGAGTTCAAGTCCCACATCGGGCTCTGTGCTGACAGCTAGCTCAGAGCCTGGAGCCTGCTTCAGATTCTGTGTCTCGCTCTCTCTCTGACCCTCCCCTGCTCACCCTATCTCTCTCTGTCTCTCAAAAATAAATAAAAAAAATTTTTTTAAGTTTAATATCAATATCAATGATAAACAACAGGTGTGGTTTTTTTTTTTTTTGGTAATAGTGCAAACAATGTCAAAGGCAAAAAAGGTTGAAGCTTTTGGGTTAAATAATGTCCAATTGCCCTCAGCTCAACTGCTCCATGATTTTAAATGAGCTAGACAGGTGGGATGCTAGAGAAGGTCAGAGGATGGAGAGAAAATCATCAGCCAGACCGGTTAGTGGTGTCTCACAGAGGAGGACTTGATCCGGATCTTAACGATAAATAGGCTTCAAGGAATGAAGAGAATAGGTGACTTTTCAGGGAGGCATAATGACATGAAGCAGAAATGCAGTGGTGGTTCAGAGCAAGACACATTCTTAGTCTGTGAATACACTAATCTAATTGTACATGTAGAGTTTGAGAAGGAGAACTTCAGGGAAAAAAAACAATCATCCAGGGACTACAAAGAGAGATGAAGGAGTCTGGACTTAATCTTGAAGAGCGTGGGGTGCTATTGGAGGATTATGAGCCCGAGAATGGCAAAAGCAAACCATTGTTTCTCCATGGCCCAGGTTTTCCTCAGCACCAGGAGGGGCGCTTGGATCCTGAATCGTGTAGCAGACTACGGATATCCTATTGATGTGCTATTGTCTTCTCGATTTAAACATTTTCTTCAGAAGATTTGTGGTGAATCATCAGCAAACTATTTTTTGGAGAAAAAGATGAACCAAAGGTTTGACCATGAAATGTTTGGCCTAAAGCCTAAACACAGGTATGTTGTCTGGATGGGAGTGGGGCAGTTATGGCCAAGGCACAAGAACAAGGACTGTTCACACAGGTTAACCGGAGAGCTACTCCTACCCATACATTAAGAAAATCCGCAGATCTGTGGAACGCCTGCCTGGCTCAGCTGGAACCCTGATCTCAGGATTGTGAGTTAGAGCCCCACGTTGGGTGTAGAGGAAAGAAAGAAAGAAAGAAAAAGAGAGAGAGAGAGAGAGAGAGAGAGAGAGAGAGGGAGGGAGGGAGGGAGGGAGGGAGGGAGGAAGGAAAGAGAAAAGGAAGTAAAATCCACAGATCTGATATCAGATTTCTATTTTGTCCCCATAGGAGTCTAAGATCTACTCATCTAATCTTCAAGCTATAATTCTCCTTGACATTAACCATTTTATCATTTCCTCAGATACAAGTTCTTCATTAATTTTTTTAAGGTTTTATTTTATTTTTGAGAGGTATAGAACATGAGCAGGGGAGGGGCAGAGAGAGAGGGATACAGAATCCAAAGCAGGCTCCAGGCTCTGAGTGGTCAGCAACAGCCCGATGCGGGGCTCGAACTCACAAACCATGAGATCATGACCAGAGCTGAAGAGGATGCTTAACCGCCTGAGCCCCTCAGGTGCTCCACAAGTTCTTTTTACATCATGCCCCATAACAAAGTGGGAGCAGAGGGCAGCGTTCATTCATTTATCCAACAAACACTGAGCACGTGCTATGAGCCAAGCATTATACTGGGCATGAGAACACCAAAACTAAAGACCTAACAGTAATGTAATACAAATGATAACACTTCACTTTTTTGAGGGCTTACTGTAAGACAAGCACAGGGCTAAATTGGAGTTACATGCATTATCTCATTTAATCCTCATGACAACCCTAGAGGTCAGTACTGTTTTTAATTTCCATTTTGCAGATATAAAAATTGACACTTAGAAAAACTAAGTTGTCCTAAGTCACACAAGTAATAAATGTCAGACGCTAAAAATGGATCTTACCTTAAATACTCTAAGGAAGAGACAGATAATAGAATATGATGAATGCATGGAGTGCAGTGGGGGTATGTCAAATGGGAGCCCTCAGACAGTCAAGGAAGTAGACTATGAAAGCATTTCTAGAAGCTGATTTTGAATGCTTTAGGCCCTCCAATTTTTTATTTTTCTAAATGCTCAGATTTGCTTCCTATAAAACTGTCAGTAAAATGAGCACCCATATATCCTTCAAGTAGATTCACCTGTTATTAACAGTTTATTTGCTTTCTCTCTCTCCCCTTCTCTGAAGATAGATAAATCCCATCTATCCATCTGATATATCCATCCATCCACCCATCCATAGACACATACTTACATATGTTTTCCTAAACCATTTGGGTACGTTACAGTCACTCTGAGACACTTTACCCTACATTCTTCAGCATCTATTGCCTAAGAAATAGGGCATTCTCCTACATATACATAATACAATGACCACATGGGAAATTCAGCATTAATAAAATACTATTTTCTAATGTATCACATATTCAAATTTCCTAAATTGTCCCAACAATACTACTTATAGATCTTCCATTTTTAAATTCAGGATCCTTTCAGGTATCACCCCATTGCATTTAATTGTTATATCTCTTTAATCTCTTCAGGTGAAATAATTCACCATTTTTTGACAGACTTAAAAAAATTTTTTTAACATTTTTATTTATTATTGAGAGACAGACAGAGACAGAGCACAAGCATGGGAGGGGCAGAGAGGGGGGAGACACAGAATCTGAAGGAAGCTCCAGGCTCTGAGCTGTCAGCACAGAGCCTGACGCGGGGCTCGAACCCACAAACTGTGAAATCATGACCTGAGCCAAAGTTGGACGCCCATCAACTGAGTCAACCAGGCACCCCTGGCAGACTTTTTAAAAAGAAGCCACTTGTTTTATAGAACGTATCTAAATTTGGACTTGCATAGTTGTTCTACCTTTACTGTATGCTGGTGAAACATTTTTGCTACAAATATTTACAGGCTGTGCCTTCTCTGTGGATCACATCAGGAGTCACATGATATGAGCTTATCCCATATTAATGATGTTAAATTTGATCACTTGAATAAGGTGGCAGCTACCAGGTTTCTCCTTTGTAAAGAGTTTTTTTCTTTGAAATTAATCAGTGAGGTGATACTCTGAGACTGTGTTCACCAACAACTTTTCACTCATTTACTTTACCCAATTATGGAAACTGTAGCATCCATGACTTCAGTGATTACAAAATAAATTGGAGCTTTATAGAACAATAGGAGGTAGTCAAGCAAACAGGGTAAGGAAGTAGCATTCTAAGTACACGTTCCCAGAATAATGAAAAATACATTTTGCTCTTGGACTTGCACGTAGTCTGGTTTGGCTGGACTGTAATAAAATGGCAAAGATGAAAGACTGATTGAGTCTCCAGTCTCACTGAACAGGTACATTAAAACCTTTGTAACATCTGCTAAATAAAACGTTTGAAGGCAGTTCAGAGCCACTGAAATATTTTAAGCAAGTGAGTAACCTTATAATAAATACCTTTTGGAACAACCACTCCAAAAATGATGTAGAAGGTAGACTGAAAGGGGATGGAGAAAGAGGCCCTAAAGACAATTGGAACAGTCCAGGTAACACAGAGTATAGATAAAACTACTCTGAGTATGTTAAGAGGAGAAAGGGAAAAGCCCATGTGAACAGACAGATATAAGACTCACAATTCTGTGGCTTGGGAAACTGTGGATGGTGGTACTATTTGTGAAAAGGAATAAGTTTGGAGAGAAAGATAAAATCATGAGGTCAGAATGGGAACAGAATCTGTACCTAAAGGTTAAAGCATAACTATACACAACAAACCAGTAACAATAACGCCATGTTCCTGAGGCTAGACCAGGTCTGTCTGAACACAATAGACGGAGAATTGTCAGAGTCTTGTTAACTAAGGGTCCAAGGATTCAGACTGATTTTTAGAAAGGTCCTGGAAACCATATTTTTAGAAAGGATACTGGAAACCATATTTTTTGGCACCCTTATCCTATGCTGTCTTCTAGGAAATATTACTTAATAGACCCAGAGGATCCCAAGGGAATTTATTTAAAAAATATTTTGATAAAAATTCTAAAATCCTAGACTGTGTAACCTTGGGCAAACCACTTAACTTCTTTAGGCCTCAATTTCCTCATCTCAAAAACCTGGAAAATAACACTTGTCCTGCCTCCTTCACTGAGTTTATGTAACACTCAAATAAGTGAGCATATATAGAATCCATTTATGAGCTACTAAATACATGTAATTTATTATATAGTTTGGAAAATGATGGTCTAATTCTAGCTCTTGGTGGTTTGAAACTGGAAATGAGACTCATAAGAATGCTGATAGTTCAGTTCTGTAGACTTACTGATATATGGATAGAAACTACAGGCCTGTGGCCTTATCATATCACTGAGAAAATTACTATTCCTTGAGAAACCTTATATACACTCTTCAAATGAGACCATTCTTTTTTTTACTTCTCCAACATCTTCTATTTCAGTGCCATCCAGGGCCCAACTTCTGCTCTGAGATCCTGATCTGTGCCAAGCCAGTATATGTTAGATCTTTCCCACATTTCATGGATAGATCCACAGAGAGACCATTGACCTATTGTTTACCTCCATCAAAGTAGAATTTTACTTACATGTTACTAATAGTCTCTCCCTCTCAATCTCTCTCACTTTCATTTCTCCTCTTGATCTTTATTGCCACTCACAGAGCTCGGAGTCAGCATCCAACAGTGAATGATGACCTGCCAAATCGTATAATTTCTGGCTTGGTGAAGGTGAAAGGAAATGTGAAGGAATTCACAGAGACAGCCGCCATATTTGAAGATGGCTCCAGGGAGGATGACATTGATGCTGTTATCTTTGCCACAGGCTATTCCTTTGCCTTTCCTTTTCTTGAAGATTCTGTTCAAGTAGTCAAAAACAAGGTATCCCTATATAAAAAGGTCTTCCCTCCTAACCTGGAAAAGCCAACTCTTGCAATCATAGGCTTGATCCAGCCTTTGGGTGCCATTATGCCCATTTCAGAGCTCCAAGGACGCTGGGTCACTCAAGTGTTTAAAGGTAAGTGACCAGGCAAGTTGACTACTTAATTACTTAATGGTATGTTTAATTATGTTTATATTCTTGCTTTTTTTTTGAAGATCTTTAAAATCTTTATTTTTTATATAGTTTATTACCAAGTTGGTTTCCATATAACACCCAGTGCTCTTCCCCACAAGCACCCCTCTCTATGACCATCACCCCCTCTCCTCTTCCCCCCTCCCTCTTCAGCCCTCAGTTTGTTCTCAGCATTCAAAAATCTCTCATGATTTGCCTCACTCCCTCTCGCCAACTCTTTCCCCCCCCTTTCCCATTCCCATGGTCTCCTATTAGATTTCTCCTGCTAGACCTATGAGTGAAAATATATGGTATCTGTCCTTCTAAACAGATGGAAAGTATGTATGACTATAATAAAATTAGTGCTCAAAAATTATTTTTGAGTGAATACAAAGTAATAATTTATAACCATAGACATATAATGGAATCTCCTGGGAAATTTTCCCAAAAAAATTTTCTACTCTGCCTGGTGATGTTTTATAAATTTTTTTAATGTTTTATTTATTTTTGATACAGAGAGAGACAGAGCATGAGAGGGGGAGGGGCAGAGAGAGAAGGAGGCACAGAACCGGAAGCAGGCTCCAGGCTCTGAGCTAGCTGTCAGCACAGAGCCTGACGTGGGGCTCAAACCCACGAATGTGAGATCTGACCTGAGCCGAAGTTGGAGGCTTAACCGACTGAGCCACCCAGGCGCCCCTGCCTGGTGATGTTTTAAGAAGTCTGGGGTGGGCCAGACATAAGATCTCTAATAAAATGTTCCTCAGTTGATTCCAATGTGCACTCCAGACTAGAATTCACTCATTTAGATTTTAGACAACTGATATATATATTTGTGAAACAAAAGACATTATAGAGAAAAGCAAATATAGAGATGGTGTGATTGATTTCAGCCAAAAGTTAAGACCTGGTTAAAAACTAGTTCAAAATGTGTAAGATTCAACCTCTCAAATCTTACTTTCCCCCTTTTATATCCCCTCTTTCAGTTTCAGCTAGAACATGAGAAAAAACTTTGGTGTTCGGGATAGCAGGCTCAATAGGAGTCAGGAGAATGATACGGCTTCTAAAAAGCTTAATTATATCTAGCATCATGAAAGAACTGTAACGTCCTAGAATTTACAACTGTTCTCTAAACTGGCCAGTGCATACCCAAAGACATATTTTAAACATGAAACTGGAGTGCATGAAAAGGAGAGAGACAAGAATGGTTCAGGGGTTTGAAAATGTACCCTTTGAAGTATAACTGAAGGAGCTAGCGAAGTTTACCTAGAGAAGATAAGATTCAGGGGAGACAGGAGAGTTCCCTTCAGATACTTCAAGAATGTCCCATGCCAGGGGCACCTGGGTGGCTCAGTAGGTAAAGTGTTCAACTCTTGGTTTCAGCTGAGGGCATGATTTCACAGTTTGTGGGTTTGAGCCCCGCATCGGGTTCTGTGCCCGCCGTTAGCACAGAGCCTGCTTGGGATTTTCTCTCTCTCCCTCTCTCTACTCCATTCCATGCTGGCTCTCGCGCTCGCACGCTCTCTCTCTCTCTCAAAATAAATAAACTTTAAAAAAAATGTCCCACGCAGAAGGATTTGATTTGCTCAGTATCACTTTAAAGAGTTGACCAGAAGCAAGAAGTGAAATTTTGAGGGTTGCACAAAAATCAGTTTAACATTATAGACAAACATGCCAACCTTTTTTTGTCAGTGGTTGCTGTTTCAAGATGAAATCGGCTGCCTCTGAAATTGTGCAAAATCCAAGCAGAATGGAAAATTCTTATCTTTAATAGGATTTTAGCCATAAAATAGGATCAAGAGTTTATTTTTACTTCATTCTCTCTGTGGTAAAGCCTGTTTGTTACTAAGAGTACGAATGCACCCTGCTCTTTATTTTGTTCTTTATTTTTCATATACTTTTGGGACCATTTATCATTTCCTTATATCCATATTTCATTTCCCAATTGGAAGATGGAGGAGGAAGGAAGAATAGGAGAAATTTCTCCCAAACACATAGTAGAATAGAGTTAGCAACTGTCATAACATTGGCACATTATGGTGGTGATGGGGAAGGTGACCCAGTGAATTGTAACCTACTTGAATACAGAAAATTATCCTGTATTTCTCTGAATTCTCCATGGCATAGTAATTGTTGCCAGTGAGGTAATCTTAAAGTTTTTATTTTCTCTTTAGGTAATTTTTACACTTAAACTTTTGATTTTTCTCTTTAGGGCTGAGGACATTGCCCTCACAAAGCAAAATGAAAGCAGAAATAGCTAAGGCTCAAGAGGAAATAGCAAAAAGGTAAGAGAGTATGTGGTTAATGTTTCTACTTAGTTCTTTATTAGAACAATATTGTACTATATTTATCTTTCTTGTGTTATTTTAAGGATTTAGGTTATATTTTGGAGGGAAGGGAAATAATCTTTTGAGACAATAAAATGGAAAAATAGCACCATATGGTTTGAATATGCATGGAAAAGGAGAGAAAAGCATTTAAAGTCCTATGATTAGAACCTAAAAATAGGAAAAAGCTCATGGAGAGAAAATCAGGAGTATTAATTTTGGCAGGATTACTTGAAATGCTAGTGAAGCTGCCAGACAAAGGAAGAGAGTCAATGATTTAATGGGAAGAAGATACGGTCCCGTTACAAATACGTAGGTAGGCTTACAAATCAGCATAGGCACCTGGGTGGCTCAGTTGGTTAAGTGTCCAGCTTCGGCTCAGGTCATGATCTCACGGTACATGGCTTTGAGCCCCACGTCGGACTCTGTGCTAACAGCTGGCTCAGAGCCTGGAGCCTGTTTCAGATTCTGTGTCTCCCTCTCTCTCTGACCCTCCCCACCTTATGCTGTCTCTCTCTGTCTTTCAAAAATAAATTTTAAAAACATTAAAAAAATTTTTTTTAAATCAGCATAGGTGAGCACTGGGGTGGCTCAATTGGTAGAACATCAGACTCTTGATCTCCGGGTCTTGAGTTCAAGCCCCACACTGGGCATGCAGCCTACTTTAAAAAAAAAAAAAAGAAGAAGAAGAAGAAAAAGAAAAGAAAAATAAATCAACATAGGCTACTTTGTTGGCTGTCATTACGTAACAGCATGCTCAGGTCACAGCAGCTCATTGTATGAACAGTCTTTGTGATTCGGGAAGGTGGTAACATCAGCTAGTTGCTCCACGCTTGAACAAACACGGTAATTCAGCAATCTGAATTTCAGAACTTGAGTTTATGCACTGGGTGATTTTTATTTAGACAAAGTGGAAGTTGATGGTAAGTTCCTAAATTTTTGTGCAAAAGTTAGGGGTATAATCATTCCAGGCCCAAAGAGGTGGATGAAGTTTTTAATTAACCCTGATACCCTTTCCAGGTACTCTGCTATTTATCTCCTTACTTTCATTGCCAGATTTCTACAATAAACATTCTACATTATATGCTCTAAATTCTCATCCTTTTCTTCCTCCTAAACCTCCAGCATTGTAACTTCTATCCTTACTTATGCAACTGCTATCCTGAAGGTTATCTATGACCAATTTCATTTTTCATCTCACTAGTGAATCTGGTGCTTGTAATTGTCTCTTCTTTCTTCGAGTGCTTTCTTTCCCTGCTTTTCTGACAGTAAATCTCCTATTTCAACTTCCCACCTCTGTTTCCTTTGACTTGTTTTTGTCTAGCTACCTTCTGACTGTGAGCAGTCCCCAAAGACACAATTTATCAGTTGACCTTTATCAAGGGTCAACTATGTACACACACTACATGTTTTATATGCATGACTTTATTTAATCCTCGCCATGAGCCTACGAGGCTGGTACAAGTGAATCCCTTTTGGTAAACCTTCATGACCCACTGCTGTAGGATAAATGCACACGTACAGACCCCTGAGCCAACATAACATCCATTAGGGGTAAGTTCACAAAGTCTTTCCTGTCTTCACTTTTCTTCAAAACTAGTCCCATTTCAGGAAATTGCTATTTAACCATCTGGCAGTTCCTCTGGAATTCCATCTCACCAATTCCACCTCAGATTTCTTTTTCTATCACTTTTTTCCTGTCCTGGTTTTTGGATTCCTCAAGTAATCCTCCAGTCTCAATTACCTTGACTTGGTTTTTTTTCTTCCTTGCTTTCTGTCCTGCAGTTCTTTGTCTTATTTTCATTATAAGAAGTAATAAGAGTTACCAGTGAGCTCTTTAAATTCCACTCCTTCCACGAGTATCTGTTACCACATTTTCCCTCTAAAAAGTTCTAGCTCTTCAAATCTGCTCTTGGTGTAATCCCTCCAACTGGCTCTGTTTGGAGGGCCACTTCCTCTGGTGGGATAAATCATTCCCCCACGCCTATCAGGATTCCAAATTAGCATTGACCCTGGGAAGTCCTGCTCTGTGGACCCCAGTACCACTGCCTCATAAAACAACTGAGGATCCCAAACTTGAGAATTTTTGTGGTGAGTTTTCTCATAATATCAGAGTCCTCTCTATCTGAATCTGCTATATTTGCCTCTCTCTATCCATCCTTGTTTTCCACAACAGGCCTCTCCTACTGTAGGCAGCACCCATAGATATTCCATGCTCATATTCCACACTCATTCCTGCTTTATTCCTTCATTGTGCTGCTCCCCTGACTTGTAACACTTTGCTGTTTGCTAGCAGATATATCTTCCATATCTTTCAAGGACGTACTGCTCTATTTTAACTACCCTCTTCTAACATTTCTATTCAGCCATCTAAAACCACACGATATACCAAAAGTCTTATATTCTTTTGTGCTCTATGTGTATCTATCTTCTATCCTCCAGTAAATTATAAGGTCCTTAAGGATAAAGACAATGTCTTTTCTTTCTTCTCTGTTTTCTACAGCTCCTAGCCAAATATGGAGCCAATAACAGGCATCCGAAAGCATTGATTAACTGATTGATTGAACTGTTGACAGGCCATGGCTTCTGTCTTTTCTGCTTCAGGTATGTGGAGAGCCAACGCCATACCATCCAGGGAGACTATATAGATTCCATGGACGAGCTTGCTGATCTGGTGGGTGTCAGGCCCAATCTGCTGTCTCTGGCCTTCACTGACCCCAAACTAGCAATACAGCTCTTTTGGGGACCCTGCACTCCAATCCAGTATCGTCTACAAGGCCCTGGAAAATGGGATGGAGCCCGAAAAGCTATCCTCACCACAGAAGAACGTATCAGAAAGCCAATGATGACAAGAGTAATTGAACGCAGTAATTCCAACACTTCAGCAATAACAATGGCCAAGTTTATGCTGGCTGTTGTTTTCTTTGCTATCATTGTGACCTACTTTTAGCTGTCCCATTTGTCATTGCCCCAGTTTTCTTTGGAAAGCTGGATCTAGAAATGCCTTCAGAATCTGATGAGGTTGAACAACTCTCAGCTTCACATTGCTCAGGAATCTATCTACTTTTCTCATGCCGAAGCATTAATCCTCTTTCCTCTTTTCCCTACAGTGAGACTCTAGCTTTTAATTCATATTGATTTCCCTTCCGTCCTTTATGACCCAACACTTTTTCCTTTTAGCAACTCCTGAACTATGAGCTCAGGTACCTTTTCAGTCATCTTTGTAGGTCCTTAGCAGACTTCTTGACATGTGGTACGTGCTTAGTAAATGCTCTCAATATTATGGTGGGGAGCAGGAGTCAATATCTGTATAAGAAATGGGTGACTCCATGGAACTCTGCTTCTGATAGGATTTGATTTTCTATTAGAAGTTCAATCTTAGGGCACCTGGGTGGCTCAGTCAGTTGAGCATCCAACTCTTGATTTCAGCTCAGGTCCTGATCCCAGGGTTGTGGGATCAAGTCTCATGTCAGTCAGGCTCCATGCTGAGTGTGGAGCCTGTTTAAGATCTCTCTCCTCTCTCTCTCTCTCTCTCTCTCTTTCTCTCTCTCTCTCTCTCTCTCCCTTTGCCCATCTCTTGAGTGTGCTCTTGCTCTCTCTCAAAAAAAAGTTCAATCTTTTGTTTTTAATATTGTAACTAAATGTAGGTCTCTTGAAAGATCAGAGAATTAATGGCCTTATATATATCTAAGATATATCAACACTTAAAACATTTTATTTCACTAGCAATTCACTAGTGTGTCTGATACTGCATCCTTTCCACTCTTTTCCCCTAAGCAACATGTCTTAATTTTCTCAATGAAAAAAACTACCTTCAACTTTCTATGCTTATGGGTCATTCTAATAATCTAGCATCTGTGAATAGGTTCAACTTGGCTGAAAAACTTGGGATTTTAAGTTAGCTGTCTGGTCTTCTTTTGATCTCTTTGTTCCCATATTAGGATCCAACAAGACTTTGCCTTAGAAAATAGGATCCGAAACAAGCTGCCAACTTTTGTAGTGTGGCCTCCAAGTGTTATTTGTTTCTCCTCACTCCTACGTTCTCCTCTCCATTCCCTCAATCACACAGAGTCTGGAGTCAATATTCAATGAGGTCACTTATGTATTAAAACAGGATTGGCTGGGGTGCCTGGGTGGCTCAGTTGGTTAAGCGTCCAGCTTCGGCTCAGGTCATGATTTCACAGTTCATGGGTTCAAGCCCCGCGTCAGGCTCTGTGCTGACAGCTAGCTCAGAGCCTGGAGCCTGCTTCAGATTCTGTGTCTCCCTCTCTATCTGACCCTCCCCTGCTCACGCTGTCTCTCTCTGTCTCTCAAAAAAAAATAAAAAACATTAAAAATTTTTTTAAAAACCCAGCTTTTTCAAGAATTAAAAAATAAATAAATAAAAATAAAACAGGATTGGTACTAACTAAATATAGGGGCAGTCCACTTATAACAGTTCTCTTCATGTCATACAATGTCGTTCTGAAAAACCGAGCAAATGAAAAATAGAGGCTCCCCATTTCTGGCCCAGGACTGCTGCGAATCCTGTTTTCTCATTTGTAGAAGCTCTGTTCTGTTCTTGTCTCACAGAGTTAAACAAGTTAACTACTGGGCACACCGAATTCGATCAAGAATGATACTAGATGTGCCAGCCAGTAATAAGTTGTTGTGCAATACATTTTCACATTGCTGCCTATCATATGACAAAAGGATAAATCTGAACTAAATGACAACACTGGAAATTATTATCCTTCCCAATATAAATACACATAAGAGAACCAGAAATATAAGAACTACAACTTCCTCCTAATCATTTAACCTTTTGCTCAGTTCCCTGCCATTTGGCCTAATTTAGAAATTTTGGCCTATTGAAAATGAGAAAACCAAGAAATGGTATTACTTCTTAGGTCTTTTTCCTTCCCTAAAATGTGTGATACTGGTGATTTATCATCTTTTAAAAATGTACTGAGGATCTTACAATCTGCAGATTATCCTAGTTGCAAAGTAAAGGTTACTTGCTTCTTTTTCATTTCCTTCTTTTAACCCATAAATTTATCTCTTTTAACATGTCAGCCTATTGAATGAACAGCCTGTTGATAATGTGATTACCAGTTATCAGCAATAAGTACCCCAGTTTCCTCTTCAAGTAAAAATACATAACTCTAAATTCATGGACTCTCCATTTTATTTATAATATGCAAAGTTATTAAAAAAATCATTGATAAACTTCTAAACCAAGCTAAAAGTAAGATGTGAATAGGAAACAGAACTAAAAACAACTCAAGATTCATCGCTGATGAATGTGTACTAATATTCATCACTTCATCATCCTTTGCCTTTGTAATTATGTTGGAAGGCTATATCACTTTCCCATTATATCATTTTTCCATCATATCACACACACACACACACACACACACATACACATTCTTGTGCCAGAAAGTAAGAAAGTGTTCAAAAAACAAACTGATGGGGTATGTCACAGGGATACAGAAGCCAACCTAAAGTGGTTTCAATGGTCAAAGGCAGAACAAACGACCTGAGCAACAAAACAGATGACCTAATATTGGATTATGATAAAGTATAAAAAATACCCATGAATCCATACCAATATATAAATGATTGAATAATTTAAGAAGTGGAGCAGAATAGACAAATTCGCCACACAGAAGAATTCTAAACAATTTATATAAATATTCTGCCCTCAGGGAAATAGGGCATAATTCCCCACTCCTTAAGTATAGGCTACAGAGCTTAAGTTCCTTCCAAAGAGAACAGTACGGAAAGGGGAGAAAAATAACATTATGGTGAAGAGATCTGACAAAACACGGCCTCAGCTGCATGATCGAAATGAACGTCACCAGTGAGTCATGATGATAGCCAGGCACCCATAATATGTGATGAGAAGGGTACTTTATCCCTGCAGTCTTCCTCCCCCAAAATGATAGCACAGTCTAATCATAAGAAAACGTCAGACAAACCCAAGTTCAGGAATACCTTACAAAACCGTGTTGAAACGATCAAGAACATCAAAAACAAGGAAAGTCTGAAACACTGGCAGAGTACAGAGGAGCCTGAAGAGACCTGACATCTACAGGTAATGTATCCCGGGTAGGATCCCGGAACATGAAAAGGACACTAAACAAGCATTAAAGAAATATTGGGCGTGTGAGTGTGCTCTAGAGGCGCCGCCGCCACCCAGAGCCACAGCACAGCCATAGTGTAGAAGAGCGGGGAGGGGCCCAGACCCAGGTGGGGCGGGGGTGGGGGATAGATCCCCAGAAGTGCGATAACTGGATCAGAAGATGGTTACTGTGTGTATAACAGGGTGTGTCTCACTGTAGCTTCAATGGCGCTGAGTAGACTGCCAGTGTTTAAGCCGACCGTGTCACGGGTGTGTAAGAGCTAGTGGTCCTTGGTTCAGAAGGCGTGGGAAGTCTCACCTCACGGTTCAGTTTGTTCCCAGAATTTTTGTTGAAAAATATGGCCCAACGAGAAGATTCCTCCAGAAAGCAAGTTGAAGTAGATTGCCACCAGCGTATGCTTGAAATCCTGGACACGGCAGGACGAAGGAATTTATAGCCATGAGAGACCTGGATATGAACGGCGTTTGCACTGGTATATCCTGTTATAGCTCAGTCCACATTTGATGATTTATAGGACCTGAGGAACGTGTTTTATGGGTTAAGGACACAAAAGATGTTCCAGTGATTTTAATTGGCAATAAATGTGACCTGGAAGGTGAGCGAGTAGTTGGCAAAAACAGAGTCTGAATTTAGCAAGATGGTGGCATGACTGTGCCATTTTAGAATCTTCTGTGAAGTTAAAGATCAATATTAATGAGATCTTTTATGACCTGGTCAGACAGATAAATAGAAAAGTGGAAAAGAAGAAGCCTAGAAAGAAATCCTGTCTGCTGCTTTAGACCCGCTGCTCACTGCAGTAAGCAGCAGCAGCTCTGAGCCAGATTACAGGAATGAGCTGTTGCCAAACTGGGAAGTACCAGCACTCCAGGCTTCAAACATTAACTCTGAAGAAGCTTCTCCTGCTTCATACATTATGTGAAGAATTTAACTCATATTGCCTTGCAGAATTCTCTCTGGAGGAAAAAAAATTGCTCTCTGCATATCGTTTGGAAAATATGGTATTTCTCCTTTTCAACAGCAGTTATAACATGTGAAAATAAATATGCTTGACTCTAATGTGATTACACAAAGAGCATGGATGCTTTTCAAACGTTAGTGCTACTGTAGTCACATGATTTCGTACTGACCTCTTTCTCATGATACTTTCCTGTCAAACACTAAAAAGTTGAACCATTATACTTCATATCTGTAATGATACAGATTATGAAATTTCCCCTCAAACTCATTGCACCAGATAACTTTTTGGGTCATTGGCTTCATTTTGTATTTTAAAAATTATAGAGGCACCTGGGTGGCTCAGTCATTTAGGCATCTGATTTTGGCTCAGGTCACAATCTCATGGGTTCTGAGTTTGAGCCCCACATCAGGCTCTGTGCTGACAGCTCAGAGGCTGGAGCCTGCTTCTGATTCGGTGTCTTTCCCTCTTTCATGCCTCTCTCATGCTCATGTTCTGTCTATCTCTGTATCTCAATAGTAAATAAATGTTAAATTTTTTTTAATCTAAAATGATTCTAAAATTTAAAATTATATTAAAAAATAAAGAAATATATATTTTTTGGTTCAGGGCTTGACCCAGAGCCACATTCTAGTGGAACTTTCTCAGAGAGAGGAAGAATATTGGATAGTACCATTCATTTAAATTACTATGTTTAAATTTGTTTATGTTTAAATTACTATGTATTTAAATTACATATTAAGCTATTCTAATAAAGCATAATATAGCTTACTTTGTCAATTTTGTTTTCTTTGTTGAATAAATATGGGCTACAGTTGTAGAGAGGAGAAAATGGTGAAATAAAGTCAAAAGAGACATCTTCTTAAAATCACTCAGATAAGCTCCTTCCTGTAGCTAAGCAGGCTGAGCCAATAGTCTCCACTAGCAAAATTTATGGTATATTAACAGTAAGTACATTCATAAATGAGATGATTTTACTCGATATGGAGTCTGTACTCTATTACTTTTGTCAATGGCAATATATAATATATTATAGGATATAAACTTTCCAGACTGCCTACTTGGAATTTTCCAAAGTGCTGTGTTTTTCCACGCCTCTGTTAACATTCTTTGGCTGTACCTTCCTCTTGGTAAATTCTCCATTTGCCCTGATGCCTGGCACTTATTTTACACTCAAGATTCACTTCATCTGTTATCTTCCAGGAATCTCTTACTGATCTCCAATTTGAAACACGTGACCTTCTTTTGTGCCCTTATTATACCTTGTATGTTGCTCAATTTCATTTGGTGAATATTTCTGGTACATTATGTAATATCAATTGATTCTTTCATGTTTTCTCCTTAAACTAGTAAATTCCTTGGCGGAAGATACTTTGTAATTACTCTGCATATTCCCAAGGCTGCTTAAAGTACAGTAAGACCTCAGTAAATTGGTAATTAATTAATTGAGTGAATAAATTCAACATGAATATTTTTAAAAACAGGAATGTTCTTAAAGGATTAAATAAAACTGTGAATATACCTCAATATATATACATATATAAAAATAAAATAAATAATACTTTTATTAAAAAGTGATTCAGGAGCTTAAGGACGCTTAACATTTTGAAATGTTTTTCAGTACCTTGACACTTAAAAAAAATTTTTTTAACATTTATTTTTGTGGCACTTGGGTGGCTCAGTTGGTTAAGCATCAACTTCAGCTCATGTCATGGTCTCAGGGTTTGTGAGTTTGAGCCCCGCAACAGGCTCTGTGCTGACGGCTCAGAGATGGGAGCCTGCTTTGGATTCTGTGCCCCTTCTCTCTCTGCCCCTTCCCCACTCATGCTCTGTCTCTCTCTCTCTCAAAAATAAACATTAAAAAGTTTTTTTTAAACACATGTACTTATTTTTGAGAGACAGTGCAAATCAGAGCATGAGTGGGGAGGGGCCATTTCTCCCAAGAGTCCTGGTTCCTCTTGGAGAATTATATTAGAACCCAGAAACTAGCTGCTAGGTATGCTCACTGCCTCTGGGTGTCGGTTTTTTCTAGGCCCTTCAGAGAGGCCAGAACTTGGAAATATATATATCCATACTAACGCATGAATACACACATATTCATCATTACTTCTCTATTTATCCGTCTGTATCTATAAACATGAATTCATATTCATGTCTTCAACTCTAACACAGGATTTAGAGAGGACATGCACAGTCCCCTCATTTTACATATGAGAAAATTTATAATTAGAAGATAAAAATACTTATCCTAAGTCAAACAGTATATAGTTAGCAGTCTCTTTGTACCAAATGAGTACTTATGTGGTGATGCTGTGTGTGTGTGTGTGTGTGTGGTGAGCAGCTGAAGAGCACGGGGTGCTTAGTACGAGTCCCAGCAGGTACTAGGCCCCTGTCAAGTTTTAAAAATGAATGAGGTATACATATCATTTTAGTAAGTACTGGCTAAATATTTAACCTGAGCCTTGTTTATAAAATGACATATAATTATCTGTTCTGCTTACCCTCACGGGGCAGTTTTGAGATCACATGATATAATTCATATGTGAATCCTTTGGAATCTGAAAGAATTATGACAGTATGGTAAGAAAAATTCTTTTTTTTTTTTCAAAAATTTTTTTTCCATAATATTTTATTGTCAACTTGTTTTCCATACAACACCCAGTGCTCTTCCCCATAAGTGCCCTCCACCATCACCACCACCTCTTTCCCCCCTCCCCCTTCCCCTTCAACTCTCAGTTCATTTTCAGCATTCAATAGTCTCTCAAGTTTTACATCCCTCTCTCTCCCCAACTCTCTCTCCCTCCTCTGCTCCCCCGTGTTCTCCATTAGGTCTCTCCTGTTTTCCTGTTAGACCTATGAGTGCAAACATATGGTATCTGTCCTTCTCTGTCTGGCTTACTTCGCTCAGCATGACACCCTCAAGGTCCATCCACTTTCCTACAAATGGCCATATGTCATTCCCTCTCATTGCCATATAGTACTCCATCGTGTATATATACCACATCTTCTTGATCCATTCGTCAGGTGATGGACATTTAGGCTCTTTCCATGTTTTGGCTATTGTTGACAGTGCTGCTATGAACATTGGGGTACATGTGCTCCTATGCATCAGCATTTCTGTCTCTCTTGGGTAAATCCCCAGCAATGCTATTGCTGGGTCGTAGGGGAGTTCTATGGATAGTTTTTTGAGGAACCTCCACACTGTTTTCCAGAGCGGCTGCACCAGTTTACATTCCCACCAACAGTGTAGGAGGGTGCCCGTCTCTCCACACCCTCGCCAACATCTATAGTCTCTTGATTTGTTCATTTTAGCCACTCTGACTGGCGTGAGGTGGTATCTCATTGTGGTTCTGATTTGTGTTTCCCTGATGATGAGTGATGTTGAGCATCGTTTCATGTGCCTGTAGACCATCTGGATGTCCTCTTTGGGGAAGTGTCTGTTCATGTCTTCTGCCCATTTCTTCACTGGATTATTTGTTTTGTGTGAAGTTTGGTGAGTTCCTTGTACATTTTCGATATTAGCCCTTTATCTGATATGTCATTTGCAACTATCTTTTCCCATTCCGTCGGTTGCCTATTAGTTTTCTTGATTGTTTCCTTTGCCTTGCAGAAGCTTTTTATCTTGATGAGGTCCCAAGGGTTCAGTTTTGCTTTAATTTCCCTTGCCTTTGAGGATGTGTCGAGTAGGAAATTGCTGCGGTGGAGGTCTAGGAGGTTTTTCCCTACTTTCTCCTCGAGGGTTTTGATGGTTTCCTGTCCAATATTCAGGTCCTTCAGCCATTTTGAGTTTATTTTTGTGTATGGTGTAAGAGAGTGGTCTAGTTTCATTCTTCTACATGTTGCTGTCCAGTTCTCCCAGCACCACCTGCTAAAGAGGCAGTCTTTTTTCCATCGGATACTCTTTCCTGCTTTGTCATAAATTAATTGACCGTACATTTGTGGGCCCAGCTCTGGGTTCTCT
>PJEM01004327.1:137510-156711 GCA_004023845.1 Helogale parvula | reverse complement strand
GAGACACATACAGAGACTGACTGCAGAACTTAAGCAGCTCTTAGTTCAATAACAGATGCCTAGAGAGCCAATGTTTTTAATTCTTGTAGCCCTTACTTTATTGGCTTTTCAAGTTAACCCTACTTATGACAAAAAATCCTATCTCTTTGCAGATTAAAAAACAATCTGATACTTATAGTATATACTGTAAAGAATGTATTTTGTCTAATCGTGTCACTTCTGAAATGAATGTCCATATGATGATGATTGTAAAACAACCACCTTATATTATGATTCTTGTCAATATTAACTCTTCCTGGTATGACAATCATGGTATCAAAGCTTTACAACTCTTAAATGGAAAATTGTCTCCTCCCATTTTTGGGACCTATTGTGGATTTACTGATCTTGGTGTCCTTGGGCCCTGTTCTATTCAATAAGGTCATGGCATTTCTAAGGCAGCAAATTGATGCTATCAAGATACAGCCTATCCAGATCCATTATCACAAGCTCAAGATGGCCGATCAGGAGGTTGATGTAGAGCTATATTATGGCAAGAGGCATGGGCTGGTTAGCCAATGACGGGTAAGAGGGGCCTTGCCATCCTCTCAACCTAAGACAGGCTACTCAGGCATAGGCTTCTGAGTGTGCCCATGATGGGTAAGAGGGATTGGCAGACCCCCAACCTAAGACAGGCAGAGTCCTTTCCTTGCCTATACTATCACATTTCTGGATAAGGCTCTTTTTGAAAAAATAAAAAAGGGAGATATGTTGGGGCCCAGCAGGCCAAAAAACCTCCCGCAGAGCGACCTTTGATGGCCAGACCTCAGGGACACAGGAGAATCTACATAAGCGACCATGGATGCTATGTCTCCGGGGCACAGGAGAAAAATTTGGGATTTTTCTCATTGCTTTGCAAAAGCAATGAAGGCATACACCTTTAAGTTTTGAATCAACTTGGGTCAGTTAGTGGCACCTGCTTTCCCTTACTTTATTTCTGTTCCCAGCTCATTGCCTGCTGTTGGGGCAAACACAATCCTCTGTCTAAAATTAACCCCTTGTATGATAAGCGTCTTGCCGAGACATAACTGCTAAAGGACCTTGAAGAAAAGAAGATTCTTTGAGAGACAGACTCCCTCATTTCTGTTTTTTTACTTCTGTTTTCACGGCTGTTCTCTTTTCTGTGATAAAAAAATGATCCTTCCCAGGGCATGTTTTTACTCTCTCAAAGACAATAAGCTTTGTAATCATTAAAGAGAAAAAAAAAAACGTGTAAACCCCCTATGGCATAAAAGACACTGACTTTCTTAGTAAAGTGTGGTTTTACCACCATTCATGTTGTCTGTCTTCCTTCCTATAGATATTTCACCGACACCAACCACCTACTCGGGGACTGTTCGACTGGGGTGTGTGGGCTGGTCCTCCGCATTCAGCCAAGCAACTGACTCTTGATTTTGACTCAGGTCATGATCTCACAGTCATGGAATTGAGCCCTGCACTGGGTTCCACACTGGAGCCTGCTTGGGATTCTCTCTCTCCCTTTCCCTCTGCCCCATTTCCTTACTTGTGTTCTCTCTCTCTCAAAACAAACAAACAAACAAACAAACAAAGTCATTAAATCAGAAGGGAAGACAGAGAAGAAATAAACTACTAAAACAACCAAAAAACCACAAAAAACCCCACCCAACAAAATAGCAATAAACACCTACTTGTCAATAGTTACTTTAAATGTAAATGGAATAAATGCTCCAATCAAGATATAAGGTGGCTGAATGGATTAAAAATCAAGACCAACCTACATGCTGCCTACAAGAGACTTCAGATCTAAAAGTTACAGACTAAAGCAGAATGGATGGGGAAAGATCTATGTGAAAGGAAATGAAAATAATACTGGGGTAGCAATATTTATTAAACGAAATAGTCTTTAAAACCAAGGTGTGACAAGCGACAAAGAAGGGCATTATGTAACAAATGGATCAATCCAACGAGATATTACACTTGTATATGTCTATGTGTTCAACATCAGAGTACCTAAATCTATAAAGCTAATATTAAACAGACACAATGAGAGAAATTGATAGCCATACAATACTAGTAGGGATCTTTACCATCTTACTTACATCAATGGATAGATCATCCATTTAGAAAATAATTTTTAAAAAACCATTGACCTTAAACACATTAGAACAGATGGATTTAACAGATATATACAGGACATTCCTCTCAGAATACACATTCGTCTCAAGCGCACATGGAACATTCTCCAGGATAAATCACGGTAGGTCAGAAAAAAAGTCTCAATACATTTAAAAGATTGAAGTCATATGAAGCATCTTTACCAACCACAAGGGTATGAAACTAGGAATCAAGTATAAGAAGAAAATGGAAAAAACATGTAGAGACAAAACAACATGGCTACTAAACAACCAATGGATCAACAAAGAAATCAAAAAGGAAATTTAAAAATACGATAAGGCAAATAAAAATGAAAACACAATATTCAAAATCTGTGGAATGCAGCAAAAACTGTTGTGAGAAAAGTTTATATCAATACAGGCCCACCTCAAGAAGCAAAAGGAAGGAAATCTTCCAAACTCATTCTATGAAACCAGGATTATACTGATATCTAAACCAGACAGGAAGGGAGGATGGGAAGGAGGGAGGGAGTTAGCTAGCAACAATTATCCCCAATGAACAAGGATGGCAAAGTCCTCAATAAAATATTGGCAAACTGAATTCAAAAATACATGAAAAGAATCATACACCATAATCAAGTAGATGGCTCCATATGTGCAAATTAATGTGATATACCATATAAAGAAAAGAAAGGATAAAAATCATGAGATTGTCAATAGATACAGAAAAAACATCTGACAAAATTCATCATACATTTATTGATAAAAACTCTCAATCAAGTGTTTATTAAACATGAATGGACATCAACACAATAAAAGCTATATATGACAGACCACAGCTAACATCATACTCAGTGGTGAAAAGCTAACAGCTTTTCTCAGATCAGAAACAAGACAAGGATGCCTATTCTCACCACTTTAATTCATGATAATATTGGAAATCCAGCCATATTAATTAGGCAAGAAAAATACATAAAAGGAATCCATATCAGAAAGGAAGAAGTTAAACCATCACTACTCCATCAAAAAACTAATAGAACTAGCAAGTGAGTTCAGTGAAATTGCAGGATACAAATGAATATACGAAAATCTAAAAAAAGATGAGTACACAAAAATCTGTTACCTATCAGAAAGAGAAATTAAGAATATAGTCTCATTTACAATTACATAAAAAAAAAAAGTACCCAGGAATAAATTTAACGAAGGAGGTGAAAGACCTGTATTCTGAAAACTGTAAAACACTGATGAAAGAAATTGAAGATGACACAAACAAGGGGAAAATACTGTTCTTGTGGATTGGAAGAATCTATACCCAAATGTCAATGGCAGTTTCACAAAACTGAAACAAATGATTCTAACATTTGAAGAGAAAAACAAAACACCCCAAAACATCCAAAGCAATCTTGAGAAAGCTAGAGGTCTACTGATTTCAAGCTCTACTACCAAGCTATAGTACTCAAAATAGAATGATGCTGGCACAAAAAGACATATATATCAGTGGAACAATATATATAGCCCAGAAATATGCCTAGGCTAATATGGTCAATTAATCTATGATAAAGGAGGCAAGAATATACGATGGTAAAACCTCTTTTATAAATGATGTGGGGGAAAACTAGTCCAGTTTCTTACACCATATACAGAAATAAAATCAAAATGGATTAAAGACTTAAATTTGAGGCCTTATACCATAAAATTCCTAGAAGAAAACATAGGCAGTAAACTCTGAGTCTTAGTAATCCCTTTCTGGATCTCCTTAAGCAAGGACAACAAAAAATATATACAAATGGATTACATCAAACCAAAAGGTTAGTGCATAGCAAAGGAAACCATCAATAAAAAGAAAAACAACCTACTGAATGGAAGAAGTTAAATTTGCCAGTAGGATATCCAATATACAGTTAACATTCAAAATATCTAAAAAGCTCATACAACTCAATACAAAAATAATCTGATTAAAAGAGAACGGAAAATCTGAATAGACATTTTCCCAAGGAAGATGGCACATGAAAATTTGCTTAACATTACTTAACCATCAGGGAAATGCAAATAAAAACCACAATGTGATATTACTTTGTATGTATCTATCAGAAAGACTTTTATAAAAAAAAATAAAGACAAGTGTTGGCAAAAATGTGGAGAAAATGAAGCCCTTGTGCACTGTTGGTGGGAATGTAAACTGGTATAGTCACTATGGGAAGTACTATGTAGGTCCTCTAAAAATTAAAAATAGAAATACCATAACATCTAGTAATTCTACTTGTAGGTAATTACTTGGAAGAAAATGAATATACCATATTCCAAATAAGTGAGGCAGAGAAGGACAGATACCATATGTTTTCACTCATAGGTCTAACAGGAGAAACCTAACAGGGGACCATGGGAAGGGGAAAGGGTGGGGGAAAGAGGGAGAGGGAGGGAGGCAAAGCACGAGAGACTCTTGAATACTGAAAACAAACTGAGGGCTGAAGAGAAAGGGGGAAAGGGGAAGGGGGTGATGGTCATGGAGGGGGGAACTTGTGGGGAAGAGCTCTGGGTGTTATATGTAAACCTACTTGGAAATAAACTATTTAAAATATATAAAATTAAAAGAAACCACTAAAAACATAAAAAAGATGAATATACCAATCCAAAAAGACATTTGTACCCCTATGCTCATCACAGAATTATCTATAATAATCATAATATGGAAACAACCTAAATGTCTATGGATAGATGAATGGATAAGGAAGATCATGTTTTGTATACAACAGAATATTATTTGGCCATAAAAAAAAAGAACAAAATTGCCAATTGTGACAACATGGACGAACCTAGATTATATCATGCTAAGAGAAATAAGACAAAAAAATACTATATTATTTCACTTGTGTGAAATATATAAAACAAAAATAGAATCAAACACTCAGATACAGAGAACAAACTGATGGTTAGTGGGCAGCATGTAGTTTGGACAAAAGAGTGAAGGTCTTCGGTGCAATCTTTCAGTTACAAAAGAAGAAGGGATGTAACGTACTGCATCGGGAATATAGCCAATAATACTGTAAGCACTTGGTGCTGTGACAGATGGATAGATCACTGTGGTGACCATAAATATTGAAGATTGTGGTGCACATCTGAAACTAGTATTGTATGTCAATTATTCCCCAATTTATCAGAGGCGGAAAAAAGAATGAAAATATAAAACTCTTAGAAAACAGATGTAAATGTTCCTGATGTTGGTTCTGTCGTTGGATTTTTAGATCTGACACCAGAAGCAAAAGAAAGAAAAGACAAATTGGACTTCATAAAAACTATAACCTTTTGTCTATTTAAGGAACTTATCAAAATGAAAAGAACATACAGGTTGGGAGAAAATGTTAGCAAATCATGTATTTGGTTTGTCTTCTGGTTGGCTTTTTGATTTTGATGAACAGGGAAATGAAGCGGAATTGAAAGTATCTACTGAAAATATCTACACTTACCCAGATTATTAACTAGAAAATGGAAATTCTTCCCCCTCCTCCATTTTATTGAGATAGAATCAACATACTGCACTGTGTAAGCTTAAGATATAAAGCATAATGATTTGACTTACCTATGTTGTGAAACAACACTTCTATAGGTTCGAAAAAAAAACTATGATAAGAACTTTTTAGGATCTACTCTCTTGACTTTAAAACATACCGTATAGCAGGGGCGCCTGGGTGGCTCTGTTGGTTAACTGACTTCGGCTCAGGTCATCGTCTCACAGTTCATGAACTTGAGCCCCACATCAGGTTCTGCACTGACAGGGTGAAGCGTGCTTGGGATTCTCTCTCTCCGCCTCTCTTTCTGCTCCTTTCCCACTCTCTCAAACTTAAAAATAAAATAAACCATATAGCAGTGTTAACCATAGTCCTCATGTACATTACATCCCTTGTATTTATTTATAACTGGAAGTTTGTGGGTTTTGGCCACCTTTATTCAATTCCCCTTTTCCCTATCTCTCTCTTGGTAACTACAAAACTGACCTCCTTTTCTAGGAGTGTTTTTTGTTTTTATTTTTTAGATTCCACATGTAAGTGTGATCATATAGTATTTATCTTTCTCATTTAACTTCACTTAGCATAATGCTCTCAAGTTCCACCCATGTCACAAACTGCAGGATTTTCCTCTTTTGGACTTTCTTATGGCTGAATATTCCACTGTGCATGTGTGCAGGCACCACAAATTCCTTCTCCAATTTATCTATCTAATCTGTAGACACTTAGCTTGTTCCCTTACCATAGCTACATAAGTAATCTTTGTATGAACACGGAAGTGCAGATACCTCTTCAACAGCGTTTTTGTTTCCCTTGAATATATTCCCAGAAATAGAATTGCTGGATTATATAGTTTCTTTTTTTAAAAAAAAGGAAACTGCATACTATTTTGCATAGTGGCTGCTCCAATTACAATACCATCAACACTGCACAAGTGTTCTCCTTTCTCCACATCCTTGCCAGCATTTATCTCGTCTTTTTGATGACAGCCATTCTAACAGGAGTAAAGTATTATCTCATTGTGGTTTTGATTTACATTTCCTTAATTCCTAGTATGTTGAACATCTTTTCATGTACCTGTTGGGACATTCATGTATCTTCTGCTCAAGGGACTCAAAGCCTAACACAATTTAGCTTGGTTGTAGCTCTGGTCACTTCGATTAAGGAAAAAAAAAAAAAAAAGCAATCAGCTTTTCACCCTCCCCTTTATCAGAGCCCAGAGCCCGGTGAAGAACTATTCCTACCCCACAAACTCTAGCCACAAGGTGTGGTGCTAGTTATCACTGTTTTCTCCATCCTCCACACCTCTGTGTTAGCCGGGCTGAATAGGGAGCTGAACTTCTATCCCTACCCACTAAAAATGAATTGGGTACAAGTGTTCCACTTTTGCTTGGGTTGGGTCAGTGGGGCTCAGCAGGAACATCCACACCCACCTGCACTGTCAAGCTATGACTAAATTTACCTGCAAAAAGGAGGTTAAGTAGGAACTAGAGTCTCAGGACACAACACAAAAAATATCCAGGATAAAAATAAAAATCACTCATACATCGTATCAAGGAACAGGAAAATCTTGAGGCGCCTGAGTGGCTCAGTCGGTTAAGCATCTGACTTCGGCTCAGGTCATGATCTCAAGTTCATGGGTTTGAGCCCCGCATCCGGCTCTGTGCTGACAATTAGCTCAGAGCCTAGAGCTTGTCTTTGGATTCTGTGTCTCCCTCCCTCTCTGATCCTCCTCTGCTCACGCTCTCAAAAATAAAATTAAAAAACATCAAAGGAACAGGAACATCTCAAGCGTAATGAGCAGATGACTTCAAGACACATCAGACTGAGGTAACTGGAGTTATCTGGCAAGGAATGTAAAGCAACCATCACAAAAGTGCTTCAAGTGAACAAAACATGTACATAGTTGAAACAAGTGAAAAAAAAAAACCTTAACAAAGAAAAATATAAAGAACATGAAATATTTTGAAATGAAAATTACAGTAACTAAAAGACTCAACAGACGTGCTCAGGAGTAGAATGGAGAGTACAGAGGAAAGCGTCAGTGCACTTGAAGATAGAACAAAATAAATTACCTAAAATGAATACAGAGGAAAAATATGTTGTCTTACAAGGGAAGGATAAAAAGTATGAGGTTGGAAAAACATTCAAAGAAGTAAGAGTGGAAAATTCCTCTATTTCTATTATGGTCGTGACCCCTTTTGATTCTTTCTTTAGAGAAATTAGGAAAATAAGGAAAGGCAAGAAAGAATAAAAAATAGCAACACAATCTTGACAACCTGATTTGTTACCGCCATTATATTTGCTTTCATTCTTTTTATTAAAGAAATGCTACAGGTAAATATAACAATTCCATTTAAACCTTTCCCATTTCCTGAAAGGCAACCAATGTCATAGGTAGATTTATGACCAATACACAGTACTGTTCTTTGCATTATTTTATTAAACTTATAGAAATGTTACATCCTTTCATTGTACATTTAGCTTTTTTCTCTCAATATTATATGCTGTGATATACGTAACTATATGTAACATTTGTACCTTCTAAATATTGTATTCTATCATAGCAATAATTACATGGTATTAATTTACCATTCTGATGAGAACTTATGTCCAATTTAGTGTAATACAAACCATGATGCAGTGAGTAGAGATGTGTATCTCATGCCCGTATGTGTGTGCCTCTGAAGCCAATACACCGAAAGAGAAATGACAGCTTCATATTTATGTGTTCTTCGAGTAATCCTGTTTTCCTAAAATAATAGATCTGTTTCACTTTTATCATCATTTTAGAATTTTGCTTTTTATATTCTGGTCTTCAATCTATCTATCTGGATTTTATTTTTGTATATGGTATAGGGAGCTATCATTTTTTGTTCATATGAATCTTCCATTTATTGAATAGGCCATTCTTTCTCCAATGACTTCAGTAGCACTATCATACACAAAATTTCCATATCTCCTTTCTCCAATCCTTGTATATGATTTACTTATCAAGAACACATTGTTTAGACACCAGCTTTAAATAAATTATGCGATGTTATCTAGAAGACTGTGTCTTTTTTCACTGTTGTTTCTATTTGTGGTTCTTTATATTCCTATGTAAGACTTTAAATCAGTTTGTGAAATTCTTAAAAATTAGTGAAAATTTTGAGTGGAAGTACCTTAGAGAGCTATGAGAGAATTTGTTTTTAAAAATGTCACCTTTTCAGACAATGTTATTTTTCTCAAAATTTCAGGCATTATTTTGTGCCCTTGAAAATATAACTTTATACATATGTGTACCTTGTAATTCTGTTGTGTTTATCCTTAGACATTTTTTTATCAACACATTTTTTGAATCAAATATTTCTTGTTTAAGAGGTTATTTTTATAGTTCTCCCCCCCCCCCCCCCCATCTTAATACACTGGCTAGGAGCTCAACTGTAATACTGATATGCTGACAGTAGATACCTTCTTTCCTATTTTAATAAGAATGCTGAATAAATATCAATAGATGTCTGTGAAGGGTTTTGATGTTCAGCTTATTCGTTTCAATTTGTCACCTTAGTAAAAATTCTCGTTTCACAAATGTGACTTCTTCAAAAAGGCTTTCCACAGTCATAGTCTTCTGTTCTAGAACTGCTTATGTGAAAGGAGGCACTAAGCCTTTCTGAAGGCTTTTCCATATTCACAATATCCACAGTGCTCTACTGAGTATGGATTCTCTGGTGTCTAACAAGGTGTGACTTTTGGCTAAAAGCCTTACCACACTCATAACAATGATAAGGCTTCTCACCTGTATGCTTTCTCATATGAAGTGTAAGAGATGAGATTTGAGAGAAGGCTTTTCCACATTTACTACAGTCAAAGGGCTTCTCACCTGTATGACCTCGTATATGTATAGTAAGGGATGAGCTTTGGGAGAAGGCTTTTCCACATTTATTACATTCATAGGGTTTCTCACCTGTATGGCCTCTCATGTGCACAATAAGAGAAGTTCTTTGAGAGAAAGCTTTTCCACATTCATTACATACATAGGGCTTCTCACCAGTATGACTTCTCATATGTAAGTTGAGCAATGAGCACTGAGAGAAGGCTTTCCCACATTTATCACATTCATAAGGTTTTTCTCCTGTGTGACTTCTCAGATGAAGAGTAAGTGATGCAATTTGAGAAAAGGCTTTACCACATTCATTACAATCATAAGGTTTTTCTCCAGTGTGAACTTTCTGATGTGTAATAAAGTTTTGCTTTTGGCTGAAGGCTTTGCCACATTCATTACATTCATAGGGTTTCTCTCCAGAATGAATTTTTTCATGAGCAATGAGATTTGACTTCTGGCTAAAGGCTTTGCCACATTCCTTACATATGTAGGGTTTTTCTCCAGTGTGAATTCTCTGATGTCTAACAAGATTTGACATCTGAATGAAAGCTTTCCCACATTCATTGCATTCATAAGGTTTCTCTCTAGTATGAATCTTCTGGTGTGTAATGAAGTTTTTCTTATGGCTGAAGGCTTTTCTACATTCCTTACACTCATAAGGTTTTTCACCAGTATGACTTCTCATATGTACAGTAAGGGCTGAACTTTGAGAGAAGGATTTTCCACATTCATTACATTCATAGGGTTTCTCACCCGTATGAATTCTTACATGTATAATAAGCATGGAAAACTGAGAGAAAGCTTTTCCACATTTATCACATTTATAAGGTTTTTCTCCTGTATGACTTCTCATATGAAGAGCAAGGGATGCAATTCGAGGGAAGGCTTTCCCACATTCATTACATGCATAAGGCTTCTCCCCAGTGTGAACTTTCTGATGTGCAGTGAGGCTTTGCTTCTGACTGAACGCTTTCCCACACTCATTACATTCATAAGGTTTCTCTCCAGTATGAATTTTTTCATGATCAATGAGATTTGATTTCTGGTTGAAGGACTTCCCACATTCCTTACATGCATAGGGTTTTTCCCCAGTATGAATTCTTTGATGCCTAATGAGATTTGACATTTTAATGAAAGCTTTCCCACATTCATTACATTCATAAGACTGCTCCCTACTATGAGTTTTATGATGTTTAATGAGTTTCTCTTTGTGGCTGAAGGCTTTTCTACAGTTTTTACATTCATAGGGTTTCTCTCCAGTATGAGTTCTGAGGTGTCTGATGAGGTCCAAAGTTTGACTGAATCCTTTCCCACAGTGATTACACTTAAAGGGGGTCACGACAAGATGGGACGAGCTAATGACAAATGATTTCATAGGTTCATCATATGCAGAATGTTCCTTTCTTATAAAGATTCGATCATTATTATGACAGTCAAAATTATTATGTTCTAAACATTTTCCAAATAAGTCATATTCATAGAGATTGTGACTGGAAGGAAAAAAGTCCAAGTTAAGAGGAAATGCACTGGCAAATTTCTTATGACATTCATTGACTTTTTCTTCAGTCAGTGTTTTTGTGAATTTATCTTCAAATTGTGTCCAAAGTCTGTCCTGGATTTTCTGATGCTCATCAATTCCCCATACCTCTCCTAAAACAGATTGCAAATAAATATCACTTGAAATATTTTCCAGTATTGTAACGAGAAGAAAATTTCAAAAAATATGCTATTATGGGATTGATTTTTGGTTTAAGACCGTTTCCCATTATAAAGCAAATTCCATGTGCATTTATCTCCTATTTTCTAAGCTTTAGTATATTCCAGGAAAAATATTAGTGGAGAACGATAGTTAGGAATACAAATAGCTTTGATTATTTTAAAAACAGGATCTGAAACCGAACAAACTGTTGAGTAAACTGAAGGGAGAATGCATGTGTACAAATAAAGAAATGAGAGAGGGAAAAACAAAAACAGGAAGTTAAAAATCATAAAACTATTTTGTAGGACTCTATTAAAATATAATTTTATAAAGTGCTTGACATAATTTTCTGGAAAATGCAAATTACCAAAATTGTTACCTGTAAGAGGTAGAAACCTATATAAACCAACTTCCATAAAATGAACAAAAAATACAAAAAAAGCAATCTCTCAAAAACAAAACAAATCAAAAAGCCCAGAGAGGTTCACATGGGCATTTGAACAAACATTTAGAGGACATTTACTTTCATGCTCTGCAAAATGTTATAAAAGAAAAAAAAAAAAGAATTCCCATTTTTGTGTGTGCAAAACAAATGTAACATTAACACTAAAATCTGACGAAGATGACAACCAAAAAAGCAAATTATACACTAATTTTACTTATGAATATCAATGTAAAAATTCTACCTCAACTATCAAAATGACCCAGAAGGGAAAAAAAAAACGTTACCCAGAGCACATTAAATATAAGATACATCATAATTGAGTAGGTTTTTTTCCCAGATACATACATATGTTTTACTATTAGAAAAATCTGTTTCTAATCAGCAAATATATTAAAAAGTCAAAAGTAAAAAATCAATTAATCATTTCCAAAGATATTTTTAAAAGTGATAAAACTAAAAATCTATTTTCCATAAAGAAGCCTTCAAAAAATGGGACTACTTATTTAACTTGAGAAAAAGTACAGTACAGCTTAAACACTAATAGTATACTTAAATCACCATTTTTAATAAGGACCCCCCCAAAAGAAAAATCCCACAGCACTAACATTAAGGTTAGTGCTACCACCACTATAGTACTGGATAGTACATTAACAGAAGAAATGAGAGGTATAACAACTTGGAAAGGAAAGTATAAGATTAACATGTTGGTCAACAATAAAACAATGTACCTGCAAAATCAAGAGTAAAAAAATCATTATAAAAGATAAAAACTTCATTATATTTACTATATATGGGAAATTAATATTTAATTTCAATAACATTCATATATACAAAACTACTTAAAAACATAAGACTCATAATCACAATAAAAATATGAACAATATGAAAACAAATTTAATAAGAACTGTCACAAAATTACAGAAAACTAAATGGCACACGCGGATTTGACCAAATGTTAAGGTGTTAGGGGACGATTTGCATATACTGCAAAAAAGATAACGTTGAACTCTTAATCCCCAGACCTCAGAATGTGAAGTTATTTGGAAAGAGGACCACTGCAGATGGAATTAGTTAAAACGAGGTCATACTGGAGTAGGGAACTCCCTAATCTACTCTGACTGGTGTTCTTATAAAAAGGATGCAACTGAAGAGACAGAAACGCAGAACAACATGTGAAAGTAAAGACAGCCCGGAGTTACGGTGTCACCAGCTCAGAAGTGTCTGGGGCTACTAGAAGCTGGAAGAGGAGCAGGAAGGGTCCTTCCTCCACAGGCTTCGGATGGTACACAGCCTGCCAACATCTTGGAACTGTAAGAGTAAATTCCTGTTACTCTTTTTTTTAATGTCTTAAATGTTTATTCATTCTTGAGAGAAAGTGTGAGTGGGTCAGGGGCAGAGAGAGAGCAAAACACAAAATCTGAAGCAGACTCCAGGCTCTGAGCTATTAGCACAGAGCCCAACGAGGGGCTGGAACTTGTGAACCGCGAGATCATGACCTGAGCTGTACTCAGACAGTTAACCGACTGAGCCACCCAGGTGCCCCTAAAGTCCTGCTTTTCTAAGCCACTCAATTTGCTGTACTTTGTTATGGCAGTTCTAAGAAGCTACGAATAAAGGCATTATCACATTGCTGGAAAAGAACATTCAATGGCAAAAATGACACTTATATTCACAAGCTAACTTAATTTCAATTAAATTTGTTTGAAATTTGTAAGTAACAGCTCAAAGGAAAATGAAGATAGCAGTTGTCACCTTAGAAAGGAAATGTGTAAGAGAGGAGCTACTTTTCAATACGTGTCCTTTTGTACTATAAATATATTACGTATTTAAAAAAGTAAATAAAGTTGTTCTGATTACTGCAGTAATAAAGCGACACGAAACAATGGGCAGGCGTTTTGGATCAATGAGCTGGAACATAAAACTGGAAAAGCCTACTCAGCATGACTGGATGGGGAATGCATATGTACTCTGAGCAGAAGGGAAAAGAGTGAAAATTTGAGCTTAAATATGGTAGAAGAAATACATGAATGGATCTCATCTCACCCCAAAGCACACCAATGTGAGATAAAGGAAGAAAAATGTATAAACTAACAAAGACCACTCTGCCCTAAAAGAGACGGAAGGTATCGTAAGAAATGAAAGCAGAGGGGAGGTTGAGGGGCTCAGTCAGGTTAACCGTCCAACTTCTGATTGGGCTCAGGACATGATCTCACTGTTGTGGGCTCGAGCCCTGCGTCAGGCTCCACGGTCAGCTGGGAATTCTCTCTCCCCCTCTCTCTGCCCCTCCCCTGTTTACTCACTCTCTCTCTCTTACAAAATAAACACTTGAAAGAGGGAAAAAAGGAAGCAGACATGCTATAGAGTTGGGAATATGAGGCAGAGGAAGACGGAGAAAAGGAACTGGCTCAGCATCGAGGGAATAAGGGCAAATCTGCACACTGAAGGTTACATTTAGTTCCCTGTGGCTTCTTAGCTCGGAGATGGGAAAATGGAGATTTTTCTCCCTCTCTGGCAGACTGATAATAAAGGAAGGGAAAATTACTGTGAAACTGTAAAGTAGGTAAAGTTAGAGACTTGGTTGCAGATTACAAATGTAGAAAAGAAGGCAGAATACTAAGCAAAAGGTTTTGAAGAAGATACAACTAGGTTGCCAAAGTACTCTATCAACAGAAGTGAAAGGGCCAAAAAGATGTAGGGAAAAAAGCCAAAAACAAAATAAAGGAGAATTTCTAAAAGTACAAAATACTGCTACTTAATTTTTTTTAAAGCAAATGAGTTGAAAGAGAGCTGAAGAGAGAATGAGTAAATTGGAAGATATATCTGAAGTAATTACTGAGAAGGCCACATAGAGAAATATGCAGAAATTAGTAAAGGAAATAAAAATACAGAGGAAAAAAGATCTGGCTTCTATCTTCAGGAGTCTCAGAAGGAGGGTGTTGAGAAAATGAAGGAAAGCCAATATATGATGATGTTGGCTTAGGAATGTACAGAATTAATGAGTACAAAAATAAGAGAATACTCTGGGTAATTTTATACCAACAGATTAGAAAATATGGATGAAATAAGTTGTTAAAAGACTACCTTGGACCATCAGCATCTGGTAAACCTATACAGATATAGAACAAACTTAATATTCACGGAAATTACATTGCTCAACTCTTGTGAAAATTTGAAAACCAGAATTGAGTAATTTTCCAGAACAATATAACCTATTATGTCAAAAATTAGTGCCAAAAGAGACAAACATCTGCATGAAATTAATAAGGTAATAATGGAAAAAAATTGTCAAAGCACTTCCCCTCGATAATTTACAAGGTCCAAATGGTCAAACAAGATAAACCAAAACTTTAAGAGAGTTACACACCAATGCTATTGCAAGTATCCCAGAAGAAGAAATGGTTCTAAATTCTCTTTAGGAAGCTTGTGTAAAACTGACTTCAAAGCCTGAAGACGTTGGAACAATTAGTTAAACCCATGGCAAATATGTAAGGATGAGTAATTACCAAGAAATATACAGATATAATTCGCACATATACATAAAAGGAAAAGATCACAGGATAATCTCCTGTAATAAAAGATTATTGTTTTAATTAAACATTAAAAAAAACTTAAGGTGGCAGAAAGTATTTCAAAGAGGAATGACCAACTGTGAAAAATACTGGAAAAACCTACAACAGATAAAAGACTAATCACATCAATATATTCATAGAAATTAAGAATTCAACAGAAAAAAGAGCAAAAGACATAAACCCAAGTAAAAATAAACCATTTCTAAGCATATGAAAACATCCTTGACAATACCATAATAAAGGAAACGCAAATTCAAACTATGATAAATTGTTTTTCACCTATTGGCAAAAATTTTTTAAAAGCTAAAACTATGTTGGCAGATATTGTTGGTAGAAATGAAAATGTTTTCTTGGAGGGAAATAAAAGACTTGGCAGTATCTACCAAACTGGAAATATATGTATAAATGTATACATATTGTCTATAGGTGTATCCGTATATATGTAAGCATGTATGTACACATGGGTGTATCACAGGAATGTGTGCACAAAGATATGACAAATGGAGCAGAAAATGGAAGCGAGAAGTATCACAGGCTTTAAAACTGACTGAGGAAAATGGCTGTGGCCATTACTGAAGTATGAGAGCAAAGGCTAAAAATACAGCGGGAAATAGGACTAGGAGTACAAAGCACAATGCTAAGGCGTTACGACGAAAGGAAGAAGGTAAGCAGAAAGGACCCTGAACGTCAACAGCTCACCCGAACGGCTGCCATTCTGTGCGTATCTGAACGCAAGGAAAGGACCCTGTGCGACAAGGTGGGTAGAGAGGCTGAAGATGCCAACGACAGAATGACTGTCAAAGGAAAGCTGAAAATGAATTCGGAAATGATGATATCTAGCACACAAGTAAAAAGGCCAACTGGTCCTTTAAGTTCTGTGGAAAGAAGAATGTTATCTAGAAAAGAGAGGTTAGTAAAGAATTCACAAATTCACACACATTATCACTATTAAAGTGTACAAACTTTTGGAAAATGTTTTTGAAGACTATTTCAGAGGGGTCAACAGGTCCTGGATTAACCACTAAAGGGCCCGGCCCCTGCTCACCCGCCTGGTCCCCCCCGCCCCCCCAACTAACCTGGACGGTGTCTCCATGACACTTCCTCCTTCACCACCCAAGGCTCTTCTTCTTGTTCCAACTTGAAAATCACATCAGGTTTGCTGAATGGACAGCCTGTCAAGGGACAGTAAAATAACTGGGCATAAATACCAGAAACAAAAAAAATCATTCAAGAATTAAGGCTAGCACAGAAAAACTAGGCTTTCTGAAGGACAAGAAAAGTATGGTTTTGGGGGTGCTGTCCCTGAAACATAAGCAAGGATAACCTTTTATTTATTTTATTATTTTTTTTATGTCTTTATTTTGAGAGAGAGAGAGCGAGAGAGAGAGAGTGGGGGAGGGACAGAGAGAGAGGCAGACACAGAATCTGAAGCAGGCTCCAGGCTCTGAGCTAGCTGTCAGCACAGAGCCCGACGAAGGGCTCGAACCTACGGGCTGTGAGACCATGACCTGAGCCAAAGTCAGACGCTTAACCGACTGTGCCATCCGGTGCCCCAATAACTTTTTATTTTAAAAGCTGCAGCATGCACATTCATGCGAGCAAAGGCCCCTAAAGGCAAACACACTCTAACATTGAAAGGTTCACAAATTTCAGAAGTCTGAGGAACAAAAGGTACTTTACTCCCAGAATTTGAGTTATAGGAGAAACTAGTCTTACCCACTGTGACTAAGTTGTTGTAGTTCTCTAGCATCACATTCCGGTACAGGTTCCTCTGAGCAGGATCCAACTGCTGCCACTCTTCCTGGGTGAAGTCGATAGCCACATCTCTGAATGTCACCGTCCCCTGTAACAACATACTCCTACTCAATCTGAAGGCATCCATCTTAAATGACAAACTGAATCACAGAGTATGCAAAGGTAAGAGGCTATTTAAAAATTTTCCTGGTTTTGTTATTTTCTAAAAGAAAGAACATATTAGCGACATTCTGTCAGTTTATGTTCATTGACAAAATTAGCAAGCACATATTTTTAATTGTCTTAATGCTTATTGTTTATTTTTGAGAGAGAGAGAGAATGAGAATGAGCGCAAGAGCAGGGGAGGGTCAGAGAGAGAGAGGGAGACAGAATCTGAAGCAGGCTCCAGGTTCGAAGTTGTCAGCACAGAGCCCAACACAGGGCTCGAACTCATAAACTGCAAGATCATGATCTGAGCTGAAGTCGGATGCTTTAAGTGACTGAGCCACCCTGGCGTCCCAATAAGCACATATATTTAATATCTACTATGGGTTAAAGGATCTGAGGCACCAATTTATAACTGAATAAATGGGGGAATATAAAACTTTACTCAACTGGTCTGGGAACTCACTGAGGCAGGAGACAATGAAAACTGGTTTGGACGGAAGCAGAAGCAGGAAGAGAATGATATGCACAGTGTGAAGTATGGTAGCAGTTGGAAGTGTGGTTCATTAGGAGAAATCTAGAAAAATGAGGATTTATTGTTCATAAGCCTAAAATAAGTGCCTGCAGGAATGAAAATGGGATATGACTGCTAACAAAGTTCACATATACTGAAAAAAGACAACAGACAGCATCATACAAATACCAACAGATAAATTTAAAAATTAATTAACGAAGTTTTTTAAATGGCCTAAAACCATGAGAAAACAGTATCAAGAAAGCTTTAGAATATGTTCCAGATATGAGATGCTGGTGACCAGTTTCTTGAGAGCAATATCTGAAATGTTCAAAGGAGTATAAACATAGGAAAGAAGTCTTCAACAGTGATAGAATGAAGAGAGCTGTACACATTTTCTGCCCTCTGAAGAGTTTATGAGACTGGGTGGGGTAAAGAGGGAGCGAAGCTAATTCACAATCAGTGTTTCTAGCAATTTATTTCTAGGTCTAAAGGGACCCAGTGAATATGGACATCTACTAACACCAAGGGTTCATGGTAGGCTGTGGGACCGATAGAAACCCTCTTTTGGAATCCTTCCTAATAAATATCAAGGCCTTTGAAATAAACAAGTTTAAGAAACCAAAGGCCATATGGCTGCATAAGACAGCCCTCCTTCGCTTCCTTCCTGGACACGAAGTGCCTCTGTGGGGGCTGCTGGATAGAGCGCCATACGTCAAGAGCCTCAGAGGGAGCCTTGCCTGCTGATGCACTGGGTAAACAGGCACACCAGACCCAGCCCCGTGTGCGGACCCTGGCGTGACCCCTGAACAACTCTAGCCCCTCCTGGCGGTGGCCCAGGACTCCTGGAAAAACTGTCTTAAATCTGAGTGCCAATCTGAGTGCAGACCAGGGAGAGACCACAAACATGAGCTTTAGTGCCACCTTTTGGGAAAACAAGAAAGAGGCTGTCAGCAAGCACCCAGCTGGTGTGCTGAAGGCATCCAAGCTTGAGAATTCTGCTATGAGAAGCAGCACGAAGAGCAGAGCACGTGTATCCACAGAAGCTCTGAGGACGCCTCAGAGTCCCTCGCAGTGCTGGAAGAAGTTATTTCTCTCCCGAAGGTAAAGACTGGAGGAGGCGACTGCTACTTCAGATGTGAAGACAGCAACGCAAAACTTTAAGGAATGTGAAAAAAAATCAAGGACACATGATAGCATAAAAGGATCACAACAATCTATCAGAAACTGATCTCAAAGACATGGAAACATGCAATTTACCCAGTAAAGAATTCAAAATAGCTGTTTTACTTATTTTTATTTTTAAAAATTTAAATTTTTATTTATTTTTGAGAGAGACAGAGTATGAGTGAGGGAGGGACAGAGAGAGAGGGAGACACAGAATCTGAAAAAGGCTTCAGGCTCTGAGCTGACACCACAAAGCCTGACACGGGGCTCGAACCCACGAGCTGTGAGATCATGATGTGAGCCAAAGTCAGACGCTTAACAGACGGAGCCACCCAGCTGCCCCATTATTTATTTATTTTTAAATATTTATTTGGGGGCGGGGGGGGGAGAGAGAGAGAGAGAGAGAGAGAGAGAGAGAGAGAGAGA